>JAQIXS010006313.1:0-10933 GCA_034700785.1 Rossiulus vilnensis | reverse complement strand
AATTTTTTGGTGCTGTCATCTTTGGCTTGATCACATCCGTTGAGGACTAACTTCCCTTTTACATGATAAATGCTCTTAGCATTTTTGTAAGTGCATGGGTCTAATGGAAGTGCATGCACACCAAAAAAGTTTGCTTTTTAAAGTAATCTGGTCTTTTGCATCAGAATACGTGCTTCTAATGGACGTTATTTGAATAATTTGCTGTGTAGGTTTTTGTTTGTGAGACAACATGTTAGCGGAGAGCCTGTAGGAGGCTTTGTAGTCACAAAATATTCATATTACATTAGCTTTCTGTGGCTTTAATTCCATACGGTTAAAAATAATTTTTCAAATTGTTCCTAGTCTGCCGATTTCAGTAGAGTTTCAGAAATCTAAGCTACAAAAAAATTGGAATACCGAGGTTAATAGGCTACATTGCAAAACTCATTTTTTTCGTAATGTATTAAGGAAGTCACTTAAATGGATTTCAGAAGCTTAACCCTCGGTTTTCCTTCATTTACCAAAAATATAAACACTTCATTTGTTTTATTCTTCAAATGTAAAGTAACTTGTTTTCAAATGATTTGGAATTATTTAAATCGTTTCTATAAGACTAATTTGCAATTGGCTAAACGTGGGTATTGTGTACTGCACAGGGTGATGAGTCAGATGGTTTACTACCTCTACATTGTTGTAATCTAAGTGAAGTTTTTAAAATGGTAATAAGCAAGCATACTGGGTGAATAGTAAAAGCAATAGTGGAATTTACTGTTTTCACTCTCGATACATCTGTCATAGAACGACTGTTGAAATATGGAAATAGACTGTTACAATTAATTACAAATTCACTAAACATGAACAATAGCACTGACATTTTCCATCAGTGTACTGGATTAATTTTGGGCTTATGAAATCTACTTATAGGGCGATGGAGTTAAATGCGATGCAGCTTAATATATAATCAGCGACATTAACGAAGTCGAAGTCGATGGCGTTATGAGATTAACTCTGCCACCACATTATAATCGCAATCTTCACTCGTTATTTGTAGAGGCTTATAGGCTGTCTACTTAATTCTGGAGACAATCTCTCAGTGCCACTGCATTTGTTAGGGTGTCTTGATTCCGTCTGCTTTGGTAATCTTCGTAAAATTACGATGGTTGACTAATTATTTTTGGTGATATATTATTGGGGCTCACGCCAGTGACACGTATTGCGTTGAAAAATTGATGCGAGTTAAAAGTCGAAAAGAAAACATTCAACTTGATGCTTTGCTTTTCAAATGGTTAGGCTGTTGTTACCTGAAGGGTTTTTGTAATGAGGTGTGATCATTCAAAGTTCCGACAAAGAATATATTTTCAACTAAAATCATGTACTGATCATATTTTTTGATGAACAAAATGTTCTTCTCGAACTATTTTGTCGACTGCATTGCAGTAATCGTTTAAAAATGTTTCGAGTACCCTTTTGCTTTTCTTACTGTTACATTTCCGTAAATTTCTCCTATCATTTTCTTGTGAATAGAAATCGATCCCGAAAATCCTATTAGGCTTAGAATAAGGGTGCCTTTCCAGTAAACAACCGAGCTAACTTGCTTCGCGATACATAACAGCTTAATTGTATTTTTGAATGGCTGCAAGCAGTGTTTATTGCATTTATTGCGGAAACGTTTAGGGTGATTTTTTTCCTTTCGTTGGGAAATCACTGTCTAAGAGTAGACTGCATTGCTTTCGGCGTTTGCATTATGTGCCACGAATTTTTCCCTTGGTCCATGCACGACAAAGACTTAGTGGGCTACGTATTTCAAGTTTTAAAGGCAATCCATCATTTTGTCAAAATAATTCTCCATTTACGTGAGCAAGTTTTATAAAGAACCATTTTAAAGTGTTTAAGATAATATCAGTGTCAATATTCTAAACCTTAATCTAAGGCTGATTTTGTCAAACTACTACTCACATGTCCTATCATAGCTTTTCCATAAAGAGTTTGTTTTGTAACGACTTGGATTTTCCATCACATTTTTTTGAACTTGTCCTCGCAACGAACTAAGAAAAATGACAAATTTTTAGGTCCAAGTGAATGTGCATTATGTAATTATGTATTATTTCTCTAACGAAATGTTTTTTATTACCTCTAAATACGTTTTGAAACATTCTTAAAATTGGGTCAATGTATCAGTTTGCGGGTATTTGATTCAGTAGATGTAATCTAAACAAAATACATGTAATATTAGTAAAGACTGGATATTATAATTTTACTTCTATTTTTGAACATCGGGCTTCGCAAACGTGGTGCATATATTTGGCAAACTATTATACTTTTTACTGGATAAATCACTACATGTATGCATGTAAATACATTTCTGCAACATTTCGAAGTAACATCAATAAAACAGTAATTTTGATTTTGTTTTCGTTTATTATATAGGCCTAATTTATATGTAGGAGAATATTTGTAAATATATTAATCTGTAATCTGTGGGATTTTTTTCCTGCATGTTTCTCTTGTTAAAGATTCAAAATCCATGTATCCTTGCATTTTTTCACAGAAATTTGTCATTCTGACGGATGCAATTGTGAGATATGCCGGCGAGCGCTTTCAAACCCGACGCTTAGTCAATTTTCATTAATGTACAGTAGGTACTATGTATGTACTGTATGTCGCTCATTACTGAATACATTATATTAACCGTTTTAGGTAAATAGAATTTGACAAACAGCAGAGTACGCAATAATTAATAATGCGTGATGGAAACTGCATTTCTGCGTTTATTGTTATTCCAACTTACTGTTTTTGAGCATTGATCCGAGATTATCTCCATTTAATTGCATTTCAAGTTTATTTTGAGTGGTTATTGCTAAATGTTGTAGGGATATTTGCGTGAGGCGGTAATCACCCAAGTTGGTCAGTGTAGTATCCTGTTTAAAAATGGCGAATGCACCGAAAATACGTCGACAATTTTATCTAGTCCTAGTTCATTATACACTGTACATGCGTCTTCAGAAATTTTCTTTTGATGTTTTTGATGCCATTAATTCTGCACAATCTGTGTGAGTAGAACTTTGCGTTTTAGCACATGTACTGTACATGTAAGTCACTAATTTTCGAGGCATCTAAATTGCTTACAGTGTACATGGAAATACGCGTTTTGGTGGGTGGCGTCCAGTGCAAACTAGCAGTAGTTCTAAAACGTCCTTTCACGAGAACGAGAAAACACACACGCAAACTTAGTCTTATTGCATCGAATTTCGTTCAACTTAATCGCCGATTTATTTAATGAAATAATAACCTACATGAAATAATGAGAAATCTTTAAATTCCGATCGTGATATTGCGACGTGAGTCCTTGGTATTCAATTTCCAGAGATTCCTGACATTGTTTCCTTGAGACCTTTGAAGGTTAGCAACGGAATGGCGCGTCTTCAGGAACGGAGACAAAAAGGAGTCACAATTAATTATAAATGACGTTGCTGATTAACTGCATTAATGAAGTAAAATATAGTTTAATCGATGCTTTCTCCCTTCTACTTATCTGCATTCCAAATGACTGCTATGACTATCTTGCAGGTAATTCATCTAGCAGATTTTGGGAAGTAATTAATTAACATCAAACTTTTATCATCCCCCTACCGGAAATTGCGTTGCTTTTTCAATTCTCAAATTGAGTTTTAATCTAAACTTTCATTATTGCGCACTTAAGCCGCTGTCTAATTAACGAAAAGTTTCAATTAACCTCTTCTATTTTTTATTCATACGAATTGTAGTGTAAACATTATTCTCTCCATTGTGAATACGATTTTCAGGAGACGCTTGCTTATGTCGAGAGACAACTTCTCAACGAATCAGACGCAAATACGTGTACAAAAGATATTTAGAAAAAACTCCTGTTTCCATCCCCGTCTCCTATCAATAACTCAGCTAAAGCCCAAATTATACAAAAGATACGTCAGCAATCTTCCTCTAAAATTGTAGAAATTAATTATTGTTTTGTATCGAGAATTTCAGAGACGAATCAAATATATCATAAACATTGAAATTTAAACTTTTCAGCCTCATTTTTCTCCACTTTCGCAGGACATCCTCGCTGTGCGACCCTTCAACCAAAGGTTTTAGGGCATCACACTGCATTTTGAGTGGCTACTCAGAAGCTTTTAATCATCTAATGCTATAGTCGATACGAATTAGAATACAAGCGTGGGTTTCGAAAACGATAGGCCATGCAATTATTCTTTCAAAAGTTAATTCCTATTTGTAGTTTCTTATTTATCGAGCTTTTTCTTAGAATCGAGCGCTTATAGGGTCTCCGTAATCCGCTTACTCCTGAAATAATTTAAAGATTGACTACATTCATCACAACGGTGCGTAATGTGGCTCATATCCATGCATGCTGGGTAATATGTTAACCTTTCAAATTGCAACATAATGCACGGATAAGTGTTTCTATTGACAACCAACATGCGTGTGCGTAACGTCAGTGTTTGTAGCTGGCCATCTATGCATACTTACTTTTCCTCGAATACCTTTTGTTCATCCCTAATGCACTAATCAAGGTGATGTATTACTAGCTTTTCAAATGTGCTGCACAATTTGGGGCGAAATATACATGTACATGTATGCGGCGTAATGGATGTGATTCTGATTACATGCAGACCTACACTGTTTCGGATTTGATACCATTAATAGACGATGATATTGGTAGTATTAATCTCAGTAATAGCTAGAGGTGATATTATATTACTAAACGTAAGGATAAAATTTGGTTCATAGCACGCAACTTTGCACTATGGCACGTCGTGCCAGCTACTTAAAACTGATTTTTGCTTTTTTTTTTCAATTTTCAAAATGTTTAATAGGCCATTTTCAAATAAGCCACTGCATGTTTTTTCTGATTGCTACTGGCAATCTTTTAAACGTACCGTTCGCATGTGTATATCAGTCCTTTATCACTTAAAGTAAATATAATTCAGAATGATTTTATCTTTCTTAATTTTAAAAATTTTGAATATGCCATTTTTAATACTTTTGGCTAACATTTCGAAGTACTCGTGATAAAACGCAACAATCATGCACTCACAGGATAAAATTTCCGAACATATTCCAAGATGCATTTTTGATATCGTAAGCATTTTATGGAGCGAGTTGGTAAACAGGATTTTATGACAATCGTAGTTGAGATTAAATTTAACGATGGACCAGCGTTATGCGATAAAACTTTGATTTGGTTTTCAGAAGTTTTCTAAAGGGATTTTTAGTAGCCATGTATTCAAAATCAAGTCTTACCATTCTTTACCCACCCATATTTACTTAGACTTGGCCAAATTGTTTCTGAATTCTATCATCCTTGAACCTCTCCACAGATTAACACTGTGAATAAACATAAATGGATTAGAATGTATTTAGTGCAATGTAGAAATGAAATTTAGGAAGAAATGCACGATAATGGATATTAATTCATGGTGTGAAGACTGCATGGCATGTCAGTTGTTTTCCTAGCCTCGAAGTGCTGACATTTTATTGTGTGTCACTTCTAAAGTGTACTACGCACCCCCACTGTCATTCTTAAAATGCTCTGTAGCTCTCCAAATGCATTCAGCGAACGTGCAACATTTTTTTGCTAAAATGTTGCATAGTCGTCCTTTCTACTAGTTTACTGCTTTGAATTGCTTTTAAATCATCAAGCGTTGTATACTGACGTGCTAAAACATCAGCTGTCATAACCTCTTTCAAGTAAAATTGATTCAATAATGATAGCATCCATATATTTAATTTGGGTTGACTTGTTCTGTTTCACGAAACTAAAATCAATTTTGTATGGTGTACCAGAAGTTAGGAAAGAAAGGTCGACCATTAACCAATTCCAATTTCATTGGCAGTTAATCGAATAATTCTGCAGAATCCATGTAAATATGCTGGATATGCATGTAAATAGACTGACTGAAAGCGCTTCAACTATTTGGACGTTTTTGTCCATAATCGATGCTATCTTAAGCAGCTATATCTTTATCAGTTAATTTACCAAATTTAGATTCCGTTGAATAAATAAATAATTATTCTAAGATCATTTGTATTAAAGCAGATGAATAATTTTTTTTTGCATTTTGTGACTAGCTCCTTAGAAAATAGAAAAATATCCAATAATTAGGTAAAATTGTCTGACAAAATTATTGATTATACATGTGCATTTTGACAGGGCCAGATTTTATAAAGGGGCAATGAGGGTAATTGCCCTGCGTTCTTTGCCAGAGGGGCCCCGTTTTACAAAAATATAATTACAAAACAAATTAATTTTATTACGGTTAAAATATAATTTGGAACTTATTTGTTTACTTTATTTTATTTATGTTTTATATTGATGTTATTGTATACTTGTATACGTGATAAAATTATTAATTTTCATAAAATAGACTTTTATTCTTTTTTGTTCTTTATATTGCAATGTTGGGAAACATTGTATTTGAAAGGCTGATTTTTAATAAAATTTAAAATTGTAGGTAACAGTTGATCCGAAGACATCTTATTTAGACAGAAAATGTTTTATGGATTCACAAGATTGTGATTGTCAACCTATCTGACGATCTTTGTCAGATATCAGAATCAGGTTTAACCATGAGGGTAAAATCGGCTTGCCAAAAATCGAGAAGCCAGACTTAGTTGACTTGCAGTGGCTTGGGTACAGTAAGCAATGCGTAGGCCTACATTAAAGCAAGCGATATCCGTTTACATGGTAATCCATGCATTAATGTCCCTTGAAAATAACAGTACATGCGGTCCAAAAGCTTGCGATGACTGTCCCTAGTTCGTTTCACCAGTTTATCTAGGTGCCCAGCCTACAGAGGTGCAGATGATTATTTATATTTTACTTGTTTTGGATTTCATTGCTCTGAATGACAACCCAGCTTAGCTCAATTCAAAATTGCAATATTTTGAGGGATTGCAATTTTTCATCCTTTTCGTCTTTTTTGCAGCGCTTATAGGGATAAGACTTTAATGCAGCAGTGCTATTGGAGACTGCGCGCATGCGAAAGTTGTCTTTATATCCTTTCTTCGAGAAATGATAGCGATATAAGGGAGGTGCAGTATCATATTTGCGCGTATTCAATACTTTCCATGAAATCTTGCTTTTGTTAACAAGTCATTCAGATAAGCTATATTCCGTAAGCTACAGGATCTATTCAAGAGGCTTTTTTGGTTTAATAACTGAAGAACGATGCGCAGATAACCCAAATAGTATTAAGAATAAACCGGATTAAAGCTTAAAAGATGTTTTTTGGAGATTTCGCTGTATCTTCTTGGCATAGGGAAGGTTTTTTTCATTTGCAAAGGGATGAGAAAATGATTTGCTTGCATGTGACGCACTTTCTTTTATTCAATATTGAAGTATCGATTTTTTTCTGTAAATTATCGATGCTTGACGCATTTCTTGAAATTATCAGAAATTTGACTTTGGCACAATTCTTCAAAAACGCTCATAGAATTGCAAATGTAGTCTAACAAATGCAGTCTTCAAAAACTCTTTTTGATTATACCCATATTTTACAGTTTTTTGGTTGTAAATCTATTCATTAGACATTTTAGTAATGTAAACGCCTACATGCATGAATGCACTGTATGCTATTTACATGCAATGACACAAATGAGTGAGGGTATCCTTATCGTGCATTGTTAATTTGAAATTGTAATATTACAGCTATACATTAACTGATGTTCAGAGGAAATTTACAAATCCTAGAAAAATCTAATCCAAAGATAACCTTAATTGTCTATGGGCAATGACCAAATTTTCCCGAAAATCATCTTTTTTTAAAAAAAAAATGTTTGCCTATTGTGTTCCATTAATTAATGGATAACAAAACTTAGGCCAAAATAAATGTTTGGACATCTTGTTTAAAAAAACATTTTGCTTAGCGCGTTCCATCAATTAGTGGATATTTCTAAGAAATTTTGTTGGCCAAAATCTACGATTTGTGATTTTTAAACATTTGCCTACGGTGTTCTCTCACTTCATACTGTTATTTCTTAGCAATTTTTATTAGAGAAATGTGGGCTGAAATCCATAATTTTAACACATACTTTTTAATACATGAAATTTATTTTTCATGAGAACGAAAAATTGTATGAAGTTTTGGGTCCCTAGCTGCCTGTATTCGCAAAGTAGATTAACGATATTAATTTAATAATGAATTCCTTAAGAAATGCAGCCGAGAGAAAAAGGAAGGGCATAATTGAAATAAATAATTCGCTATGCATGAAACAATTAAGGAAACAAAGTTAACCTATTATGCTAGTCAAATCTTTAAAATACTAATAATATGGTGAGTGTTGAATTTTTGACCACTTTACTGGAAATATCATTTGGGTGTGAATATCCAAGAATAGCACTGAAAAGTTGCTTTTTGATCGTGGAAAAATTCAAAAAGGTCATGATAAAACCTGGAAAGTCAGGAAATTTAATTTTTAAAACGCCGTGGGAGCCCTGTACATGTATGTCAATTTAAATCTATATACATGTACTAGATTCCCATATTCTGTTTATATGTTCACAAAATCCAAACATGTCCATACTATTTCATATACGTAGCCTACATACGTTTTACATTCTTGCATATGACCACATTTATAGATATATACGTCCTAAGCCTATATCTCTATACACCTGCAAAATATAATTCAGCAACTTAAATATAAGTTAAAATTGTATTTATACTGACAGGTGAACAGTATGCGGTCATATATGGCTTTATGTAAAGCACGGATCAATATTCGGCACACGTGGACCTATCCATGGTCAGTTATGGCAGTTATAACCCCCGGGTTCCTAATATGTGACGTTAAACTACGCTGTAAATTGATATTTATCATTTATTGCATTGATTTGCATGCATAGCATAAGTTAAACCTGTATATAGATTTCTATTATTTGACGCACACTGTCGTTTTGTTCGCAATAGTGTTAAACAAGTTGTTTGAAACTAATCATTGTGGGCCGTGTGATACCTGAGATAGTTCCTTGCCGCCTATAGCAACCTTGTTTTGCCAAGGTATTTTTAAACAAACGAAGTTTTGAAGTATTGTTAGCCAAACAATAACACTCAACCCTCGCATAATATATTCATTTTCAAATCTAACTTAAAACAAAATAAAGCATGGCATACTTATTATTTTCCATAGCATCGGAGTTTTTCATAAATGTAATCGGATCTATTGTCGTTGAACCATAAGCAATTTCAAAGACAACCACCACACGTGCATCATAAAACAACAAGACTCCTTCGCTGCGCTAAGATTGAAAAATCTTGTCTGATCCTTTATTTTATTTACGGATTTATTTCGACATCCCTTACTTATGTTGCGGTGATTTTGTGGCAGATTGAAAGCCTATTTACTTCGCTTGATATTTATAGTAGCCACCTTACCGTAGAAATATAGTGTAGGTGGTCGATCTTTGAGTCAGCACTGCTTGAGTGCATAAAAGGTAGGCTGGAGATAGACCTAAAGCGCAGTATCAAACCTAAGAAAAAAATACGATTGAACTGTAAAAAAAAGAAAAAGAAAGCTTGATGCGTGGGGTGGTGATGCTGATGGGAAATCCCCCGGGAAATTAAAATCTCGTTATTTTACGTTTGTCGAGATTTCACCGCGACACTAAGTGCAGTTCCATGTTCTGCAAATTACCTATAAATATGTCCGTCGGGGCCCAACCTACGCCAATAGATATGTTTAAAACAACAATCTGGCATATTGGAAATCTGGAAGTGGAAATAGAGGGTTGAATAGAAAAACAGAAAAGAAAAAGAAGGCATCGGGATTTTTTTATTGTGAACTAATGCTCTATCCTTTATAGTGACAGTATTTGATCAACATTTTTGTGATATGTTGAAGGGGAGCATAATGCTACGTACTTAACCTTTAAAGCATATGCTTAAATCAGACTGCTTAAAGGTGGCGCAGTGCAAAGTTGTCCATTTTTTACGTTAAACAAATTTAAATAATGTACTGTTGTCATCCATATCCTCTTTATCAATGTTTCCGAACTGAAAGTCAGTGGTGCTTCAAATGTTTTTTTAAACATGATATTATCAACGTCGTCTCTTTGCTGTTTTGTTATTAGTTTGCAAATTCAAATAATGAGGTCTTATGAGATTTCATCGTGATGGAATGATGACATTCAGTCACGTGTCAACGTCAACCACCTAATTCGCAATGTTGTTTTATTAACTCTTGAGCACTATGCCTACAACACAAAGGGGATAGTTTAGGGCAATCAAGTAAACCACAAACAAGAATGAAACAAGAATAAAGTTCATCTATAATCTAAAAGGTTCATGTACATGATCATATTTCTTAAATGATGTTATTTTTAGGACATTGTGAGCAAGTCGTTGTGACATATATAAGCAATTAATTTAATTGGTAATAAATGATTGCCATCTCTTAACGGATCAGGATAATGCCTATTCATAAAAATGACCTAAAAAGACATCATTTACTTACCTTTGTCTTCCACATCTAGCTCAATTATCACCCGATTTGTGTAAACCCCTCCAACTTCAAACGTCCTACATGGATCGTCCCTAACAGTTCAGTACTTTTCTGTCAGCAAAGATATGCATTGTGGTAGGGGGTGTAATCCATCACCTCGTCATAATTCAAATGAGTCATTCTAATGACTGCAGGTTTAATAAAATATTTCTTTGGTTATATTTTTTGTGAGTTAGTTTCTTCTGGATCGAACGCTTTCTATTTCTCATAATAAAAGAAGTCATTGTTTACAAGACGTTAACATGACGTGCATCGCTTTGTTGTACAGTCGAACCTCGATAACTCAAAGTCCCAGGGGACCCCCAAAAATATTTGACTTATCCGAAGTTTAACTTATACGAAGTTACCTCCCATTCCTCTCTACTGGCACTTAAGATGGGTCGACTTGGTTTAAATGGTTTGATATGTGCCATAA
>JAQIXS010006312.1:0-10937 GCA_034700785.1 Rossiulus vilnensis | reverse complement strand
ACAAAATATAGTGCTATTTTGATTTGTAGGATAGTGCCCATTTCATTACAAATAGTGCTCCATTAAATGAGACCCCTTATAAATCAGCAGGCATGAACCAAGAGAATGTAAAATGAAACATTGTCGTCCAAATATGAAGATTGTAAAGTGAACTCACTTGAAGAAACTTATCTTCACCATTTTCGTCATCCGCGTGTTGTGGGATTCCGTTTAACGAATGGGCCGATCTTGTGGTTGCCCTTGCACCCGGTTGCACCCCTGCTGGGGGAAGTTTGGTCTTCACTATGATTAAGTCTGGCAATTTCCACTTTTGGTGATCCTCATCCCACGTGCTTTCTGCTTTAACCCTTTCCAAATTACTATAATTGCAATCTCGTCGAAGGCATGGCTGGATTTTGTCTAGAATTTGCTGTACAAGTCGGATTTGTTGGTCCTGCCGTCGGATTGTGTCCAAGTAGTCCATCCGATCATACTCGAATTCGCTTTGAAGATCTTTGATCTCCCTTTCCAGTACACGGACCTAAGGTTTTCATACAATGTGTTATCCTTTTTTCCGTTTGTAAGCGGAAAAATAAATAATAAAATGTTTGAAATGAACAAAATCATTTTGTCCATAAAAACGTTTACAAATCGGCCTCTTCTTACTTTCTATTTCACCATAATTAAACTCATGATTTGCTCATATTTTAATAATCTATTTTGATATATTAAAAAATTCCTCTGTACTGTAGCGTTAAACGTCTTATGAACGGTTGCTACATTTCTATATTGAACACTGATCATTAAGTTGACTATAAAAGAAAGCGCTGCGTTAATTGTATGGCTTAGCCAAAAGCATGCATAATGAACAAAAAATGACTAATACATGTTTGCTTCAAATAATTATTGCAATTGCTAAATTTATTTTCCCTGATGTAGAATTGGTCGTTCATCAGAGCTTTAGTTGTTAGTTTTAGCTTTAGATTTATAAAAAAAAAACTTTAGAAATTTGAGAAAACCGTAACGTGATCGCCTAAACTGGGGCATCCTTGCATGGCAACCCTGCATTACGGTTTGCATCACGATTTTTTAAATTTATTAATTTTTTAAGTAAATAAATAAACAGGACATTTTGAAAATTTAAACCAGTGGACGTACAATGAATTCTATATTGGGTAAAATAAATGTATAAATTATAATAAGTATTTGAAGCAAAAATGTACTAATGTAATAATTGGTAAGAAAAGAAGATGGATAAGAAAGAAGGAAAGGTGTGTATGAAATTTTTTTTAGACTGACATAGATTTTCTATATACGTAATGCATGTACATTATATACTAGATATATATACAGTATAAAGCATAATTATAAAGCAGTTAAAGCAATATTCATTGCATGTTGATTGAAACATCTTTCACAGCAAATTACTTGGCATCATACGCTGTTATGTTTCCTTTTACTAATTGCCATCTTTAGAAATAAATTCAGACATTTAACTTTGAATAAATTTAAGTACATAATCGTATTTCAGGTATTTTTACGACTTCTAAATCTAATTGAGTTGAATTTCCCTTACGTTACTTACGCGCTGTTTTTCTTTTTTGAGTAATTCTGTTTTGGCTTTCAGTTCTTCTTGGATGTTATCGTACACCTTGAGCATGGCTTTATCGTCTTCGTCCACTTGATGCAAAGCGTCTGCAATCCCAATTTCAAGTATAAAACATTGAGTAGTTGGTACCACAATAGTATAATTGAATGGTTTTTTACAAAGGCATGCAGTCTACCTGCTAGCACTCGTAGTCGTTTCTCAGCTGCTTTTTTCTTTTTCATCCTTTTTTCCTTCAACTCTTTGTCGTTTGCTTTTTCCCCTCCAACCATTTGTTCTTCTAGTTCTTGCAGTCTAAAATGCCAGTGAAACAATTTATCTGAGAATCATATTTCTAATGCAATGCGTAATACGGTTAAAAACGTTTTTCGATATTATTCACATTTTACGGACCTTTTTAATGCATCATCTAAATTCATTGGGGGTTTTGCATCCGGGATTTCTTCATGCCCAATACCTCCGTCGGTCATCGCTTCTGCCGTTGTTGTCTATTAAAAAATGATGAAATTAGCAATGAAGCCTTCCTCCTCCCCCACTCCCGGAAATACAGGCTAGTCCCAGTTGGTCTTACTGTGACTGTCACTTGATTGTGTTGGTTATTTTTCGATTGAGCATTTAGTTGTTGGACTTCTTCCTCGTATTGCTGCCTGAGACGCTGCACGTCTTCTTGAAGCTTGGCATTACTCTTTTGCTCCTCGTCGTATTTTTGACGTAGGTCTTGTATCATTTGTTCATATTCCTGTTGGACGTTAATGGATTTTGATATGCGTAAACTAAGACATCTCAAGCTAACGTCATACCTAATAAAAAGGCTCTAACCATTTTTAAACGTTGTCTTTCTTCTTCGATGGCAGCTTCACTCCAGTTAGCCGATGCTGGTGTGACCTCCTTGGGAAGGTTTCCAATTTCCTCTTTGCTGTCCAGCAGCATCCCCATCTTTACGCCACTGTTCTCACTAATCGCAGGATTACGACTTTCTTCATTAATTTCTTGACCAGCAAGCATCGACTTCAGCCTATTAATCTCCTCCTGATATTCTCTCAGAAGGGCATCTTTGGGATCTTCGTTCACTTTCGGTTTGTTTTGAATGTTTTTGGCACGATTAGCATACCGTAGCGTACTTAGAGACTCGTCGTAATTGTTATCGGCTGGCGATAGGCAGGCTACCATCAAGGTTTTTGTATTGCCTCCCAAGGAATCCTTAAATTAAAAATCTCTTATCATTTGCTGTGCAGTATTGTGATATTAGGTTTTCTATGTTTAAAGTTGCAGCTCACGGGTGTTCATGAATTTGATAAGTTACAGAGGCGGGTCCAGCTGTCGAGCTGGGCCTCTTAACTCTATAAAATATAACACATTTAAGGGCACCTTTTGCGAAGTTGTTTTAAAAGATTGATTAAGAATAAATGTCGTAAACGAAATTGATTTCAAATACGCATCTTCAATGATTTTGGTTTTTTTGGCATTGCCACATTTATTTTTACACGTGTAGAATTGATCATACACTTTTGCCTGAGCCATTTTTTGTAATTTTAAAATGTCCCGTTCATTTATAACAAAATAATACATTTAATAAAAAAGAAACTGCTATGCAACTGCCTGCGAATATTGGAATGAAGGGAAAACCCTTTTCCGGCGATCGCACTACGTTATTTTTTAAACTAATGAATTAAATTAAATTATAAAAAAAAACGGTTGACACTCAATGAGACGACCAATTCAACACATTTAGTAATATAATTAGTGTTTGAAGAATAACATGTAATTTGTTGCATGGTGGGCATCGTTTGGGTTCAGGCTTAAAACCAAAATTATAATCGTAAAGTTAAGGATCTTAAGTAAGTTTTATTACTACACTCTTTTGGCAAAATTAAAAAGGAGCAATGTATTTGTACATTATACTGTATAATGGATTCTAGTGCACTGTATTAACAATAAGTACAGTACCAATACCGTTAATTTAAGAGAAATTGTTTTGAAAAGACCCGTTCAGTGACGTTCACACACTATTTTTTAGTGAATTTTCTTTAATTTTTTAAGAAATTTCAATAAAGAATGCACTCCCTTATGCGCTAAAGTAATGGGTTTTAAAATTTTCACATAATGAAAACATTCTATAGTAGCATTAACGTGCCTATTCGGGGCCCCTTAAAACAAAGTTGGGGTTTAGGACCCTGAGTTTTAACCGATTAACACGTGATTTTAAACAATTGCCGGCCTCCCAAAACGAACTTTTTTCTTTGATTCGACCCATTTATCCAGAAAATCTGACCTCTAATAGCCTCGTCAGCTTCGAATCTCTGTAGGGTATGTGGCTGCTTTTTCCATCAACCAACGCTGAAATCACGTTCCCAAGAGCCGATAATGAGAGGTTGATCTTGGTGGCCTCCTTCAGTCTGTCCCCGGTACACCCTGCAAGACAATTTAAATTGTTATTTATCCTTAATTGTGAGGTTGCTTTTTGGTTGTTTTTTGAAAACAAAAGTCTCATGACATCACCTGTTTTAGCCTGCCTCTCACTTCCGGCTAAATCCACCAGGTTGAGTTTTCCTCTTTTGATGGGAGAATCTGCCCCCTCGTCATCGTTCGTTTTCTGCATCTTCTCAATGGAGACGGTAAATATCGAATGACTTCTAGAGGAATCTGCGTTCATCAAGGTGGATCCGACGGAACGGTTCCTCCATCCTCGCTCCATAATTCGTTCGCAATCTTTCACGTCGTGCACGGCGTGTAGAGACAGATCTGTTGCATTGTCGAACATATAGCCATATTTGTAAAAGCTTCGCTTACAATTTACAAAAATACATCAAAAGGTTTTTTTTCCTGAAGGAAGATGGACTGAGAAAGTTGAAGGGTGCCAAACCGTAAGGTCTTATGACCCCAGAAAAGTCCATTCCCCACCTGCTATAGAGGCGAGAAAGCAATTGACACACACTTAGGCTCTGTGGAATGAAAATTGACTGTGCCACCAATGCAACGTAATGCTAATGTCAGTTTGGTGTACTCAATACCTGACTCTTTCTTAATTACATTTAGATGAAAAGTACAGAAAATACAAGTTGTATTCGAGCACTAAAAGCTGCAGATATCCAAGGAAAAATTATAAATATAACTAACGCAAACAGAGCCTGCGCTAGAAAAAAATACGGAAATGACCAAAGAAACTGCCAAAAATTGTTGGAATTTCGACCAAACCCCACTGTGCGAATAATCGTCTCTTGCCCCCATTTTTAAATCCTGCGCATGGACTTGAAAGTAAACCTTGGTAAGGTGGACATGAATAAAGGTCATTCAACGTTGGACTCATGGAATCACGTCAGTGTTCCTAAAAAACCCGTTTCAAAAGCACGTTTTTAAAATCTGAACGTCAAAATGAAACTATAATGAACATCAATGCACTGCTGCTCTGCAAGCCACAAGAGAAGACAGTGTTTTGAACGTTTATTGGTGGTGCAACATGTGTAGCACATGCGACTTTAAGGAAGCGTTTTAAAAAAAGCAATTTTTTCACAAAGTTTATCGTTTCTGTTTTCGTAATTAAACGTCGTGGGTGTACATTTCTGAAGTTGCTGTCATTTGGACAAAATCAAATTAATGCTATCTATATTATTCACGAAACTATTCAGTTTTTCCCTGTTTTGAAAAGTTGATTTTTCGGCACTTGGTAAGTTATGGTTGCCACCCTTCAGTTGTCAAAGCAGAATGTAAGCACCTGGGATGTAAGCACCCTTTTCGGGATGCTGCTTCAGCTCCAGTTTCTTCTTGGTTTCCTTGCCCAAGAGGTCTCTGATTTCCTCCTTGTAAATCTCCAAATAGGACGCGTGCACCAGGAATTTGGCGTCTTCGGACGTGGCGATGGCCTCGAAGATGTGCTCGAAGGCCCTGGGAATAATCCCCCGCTGACTGGCCGGTTCCGATATCCCTTGCATGCTAAATGACTTTCCGCAGCCTGTCTGACCGTAAGCGAATACTGTGCCATTGTAGCCTTCAATCACACTCTATAAATACATTAAAAAAAATGTTGCATGACATCATCGCATTGCTCGGTGTTTTCTACATAATGTTGATGAAACATTGACTATGAGCGGCAATAAAAAAGAGGATTAAACAAAATGTTAAAATTAGAAGACATTTTATTCACATACTTCTTGTTTTTGAATTGATCTATTTGGAAAAAATTAAAATCAAATGAGTTTGTTTTAGTTTCTCCAAGATGAAACGAAGCTACTGGTCTAAATCCATATGCAACTGTGATTAAGCGCGACCCAAAAGGATGCTTATTATAGTTGCTAAAAATTTTTTTGGCAAGTAGAATTGATCGTTTATTAGGATCTAAGGTTTTTTATAATTTGAAAATTTAACATTTACTTATTTAAAAAAAATTAAATATTCTTGAAAAAACGTTATGCAATCTCCGATGTCATCTTGGGAGATTTCACTGAGAGGAAAAACTCGTTATCGGAGGGTCTAATTTTAAAAATTAATTAATGTGCATCTCAAATTATAAAAAATAACTTAGACCCTAGCGGACGACCAATTCTACCCAGGGAAATTTTAATAAGTATTTCAAATAAAAATGTGTAATTTTTTTGGGCGTTCTAATAAGTCTAAACAGTTTTTTTATGAAGTGTTGAAACTAAACTTTTTTTTCGTTCTGTTAACCCTACTCCAAATTGCGTTCAGTTTAGTTATTATTTGTCATTAATTGAAACTAAATACATGTACATGTAAATAACACGATAGTGTTAACCCCAAAATTGATGTGCGTTCTCCTTAAATTAGGACAGTCAGAACCAAGGTAATGAAATGTAAATCGATCCTTGTTTGCAAAACCTCGAGGGAGTAATTTTAAGAGTATTATTTTTATGATTAATTAAAGCTTGTTCTCATTAAGCCGGTTCTTATTTTAATGAGCTAAGCGGATGATAACTCTGGTGTTGAGCATGTTAACACGAGATGAAACTCTGCCTGATTCACTGGTATCCTTAGCGTTTGCATTCTAGAATTGGATTGGGTCAATGTTATGAACCCGCCCCTGCAAATGTGTCGTGAATGCCCTTTGTAACCAACCGTCTGGTTGCCAACACAAATTTTATTGGCCAACCCAGTTTGATCCCTTTTATATTTGGTGAAGCTAATATCGAATCGTATTTGAACAGTATTGATCTGGGTTGACATTTTTAATTACCACGTATCAAGGTCAATGCCCAGGAAGATGACGAAGTCTAGGGGAGGGTGGATTTCATAAATATTAACCTAATCATCGGAATTAATCCACGAAACAAATTTTCTGACAGCTGATTGTTATTTAATTAACGGATGACATTAAATAGAGCTGTCATGGCCAGTTGACAGTCTCAGGAATTTTCTGAAAAATCTGTTACTCACACATCGGGTAACATAACAAGGTAAACACAGCGATAAAATACTTATTATTTTTAAATGGACGAAGAAAGTTTAACTTTCAATAGCTAGTTGAATCATTATCATATACGTAATTAATAATTACCTCCACAAGCTCATACGCTATATCGTTGTAAATTTGCTCCGTAGTTGAATTCATAAAATAAGCGCCGTCAAACCTGAACGTTTTTGGAGGGGCGCTGCTGTCGTGTGGATTTACGATGGACACATCGTGACCGTTGTCCATCGTCAAGACCACCTGAGAGAAAATACGGTTTTAATCATTTTCATTAAAATCCGTGGAAAATAGCATCTTCATTCCCTACCTTGCTGTTCAGGTCCTTTTCCCTTTGATTGAGAGGTCTGCACCGAACGATAACCTTGACCGCCTCACTGGCCATCTTAGAAACTGGTTTAGTAGCCTAGTGAATAAAATTAGAATAAAAGAAAATTGATTTTTTTTAAAGTTTCGTATGATACTTTTTACTTGTCATTAGTTTTTGGAATTTTGATAATTTTGAATGATTTTCCCCTTAACGCCAAATAGCAAGCAATCATTTATAACACCTCTCTATTGTGTGACGGCCGACTTTAAGGGGTCTTTAATCAATATTTTGTTATTCGTGAGTGCTTTTATGCATGGTTTTGTGTAAGTGTTGGTACGTAAGATAAAAAAGAATATTAAATTGACCATAAATAGGAGGTTATAGGGTGATACAGGTTATATACAACTTAATGGTCTTGGATGATCAGCATTGCTCAAACTAAACCATTGGGTTATTTTACGGACGCAATGGTGTCCTAGTTTATGTATTATCTTTTAGCCTATTAATGTCATATTATTCATCTGATGAAACTGGCAATTGCATGCGTTTGTTTTGAATTGCTAAATTGATGCTTTAGGAGCAATCCCTTAGTGTATTATTGACAACTTTACGTGCCTGAATACCATTATAAGACGCAGTTCGCCATCATTCTGAAACGCATTAAGGTTAGGAATTGCTCATAAGAACGACTGAATTTCTTTCATAATCGTGTAATTTGCTATAAGCATGGAAATACATATAAACATGGACATTCATAGCCCATTACAGCGTTCTATTAAAATTTCAACAATTAATTACAGTAGACGGAGAAACAACACTTACTTGCGGTTTGCGCACTCTTTTCATATATTTTATTTATGTCAAACGAGTTAATCAATAATGAATAAAGGTTGACCATTGGATCGGTTTGGACAGGACATGCAAGTGCGTGCTAGACTATTTTAATGCGAATTTTTTCCTATGAATAAGAAAACAATACGCATGCCTGAATTCCAAACCTACTGGGAAATATCAAATGTGATATTTTTTATTATGCCAAACGGTGCTGTCAATAAATTTGGCCGAATTTGATAAGCTTCAGAAATGTATGACCGGAAATTAAAGTCAGTACGTTTACAGCACGAAATACAGGATTATCACGTGAAGGTCAAGGGTAAGTTTGCCGTCAAAATATAGGTTAGCAGAAAGTAGTCTATGAGTAGAAAACCAAATGATCTTCAAATGCACTTTATACTTTATGAAACTAATAACTAATACATATGCATATATACCAGTATTAAAAGAATTCACCGAGCGTAACGATAGTCTGTTATATTTGTTTCATTGAATTTTTGTTTGTTAATTGAAAACAGATATACTAGGAACATTAATTAAACTAGTTTTTTTAGTAATATTTGATTCCGCACTTTATTTTATTTTAAAAATATAAGTGCATGAAGTTTTTATGTTGCGTTTATGTAATTAAAGACGTTTTTCAATTTCAAACATACAAAATAAGTTTATACATCGAAGTACGATTTAACTCTGGTATAGCGGTAAAGCGTTTATTTAAGTATCAAAGGATCATTGCTATGATTTTTTAGTAATTTTCTGAAAACCGAAATTAAACTACACAGTTTTATTTCATTTCATCTCGTTATGGATAGGACATTACTAGATACAAAACAAGAAATTCAGCTCATTCCTGGAACTCTAATATTGGGTGATTATGGACGCATTTCTGGTGACCTTGTGCATATTTCCATTGGATTGTTCAGCTGTGTATTACCGGTGCCAAGTGTGGGGTCCATCCCATCATAATGAGCTGGCTTTTGTTGGCAGTTCAGTTGTTTCTGAGAATGCTTTTCGCTACACAAAAGCCCATGTTTTCCGAATTTGTGAACCGACTCCCTCGTTCGGCCACTTGTGTATTATTTAGATGTTTATCTCTCTAATTAACGCACATGCGTGCCCATGAATTCCCAACTGAAAACTGCATCACGTGGAATAAGCCCGTAACGTAATCGTGCAAGCCACAAGGTCTGTTGTCCCTATCTATGTTCTGTCGAAAAATGGGTCAATAAGGCCACGGAAAACAGGCAACAAGCAGCGTTTTGAATGGATGTCAACCGTACGTCATCCGTATTTGCCTTCTCGTTTCGATGGAAATCTCACTTAGACTATCGATCAGCGTGACACATTAAAACCGCCCTTTCAAAGTAGACGTTGCTTGTCTGGAAGTACTAATTTTAATTTAAGGGCACGGTGAATCACTGAATCTGATAAGAAATTATCTATATCGCCAATTAAAATCTCAGGAAAAATTCCAAAGGGATGTCAACAACTAAGCCTTGAAGACAGAGCTACGAATACTTGTCAGAAGTTAAAGCAAGGTCAATTTTAGTTAGTGGTTGGTAACCGATAATAACCAGGCATGTTTCATGCTATAAAGCTAGCCAGTTAACCATGCATGATGGCAAACAAGACATTCGAAACGTTCATCCTTAATTTAGGCAATTCATTATTCGTTGATCATGACCTGCAGTCTCTCGTTTTACTCGCAGTGTTTGATTTGCATGTTTCATTCATTGCGCGTGTCATTCGTGCTGTTTTGCAACAGTATAGTTGCTTCCATGGTATGCGTCGAGTGGTTATGTTACTCAAATATTACTGGTGATGGAAGAGTAGTTCATTTAGTCTCAGTGGTATGCATACACCAGTATTGATCTCTAACAAGAATAAACTAGGGATAAGTGCAGGGCTTAAGGGAAAAATTCGTAGTGTCTACCCATGGCAGGCGATATTTACCGACACGTACTGTGCTTCGCTGGACGAATTCCTTAGCAACATTTACGTCAACAAACGCACCTGACATTCAATCGTTTCGATTCGTAAGAAAAAAAATGTAGACACAGTTCCAATGTCAGTTTGAAGTTTAGGTGCGGTTCGCATGACAACCGCGCTAGCAGTCTGATCATTATTGAATTTGTACAACTTCGTAAGCCTTGAAATTTCCCAACAGAGAAATATGGCTAAATTATGAAATAAGTGTTGATTTTGTCTTCATCCAGCCTGAGTCAGATTTTAGTCAGATCCAACTTGAAAAGCTTTAGTTTTTCAGTAAAGAAGATGCTTAACGATATTACGTTTATGATACTTAAAATAAAATGCAATATATAAGTATGCGTCGGCAATAACAATAACGGTTATTATAAAGAGCGAAGTATCTTTAAGGATTTGCGCGATGTACTTGTATAAAACATAATTTTATGCTGCAGTACTTTTGACTAGAAATGCCGATGTAATGATATCTTGTCGCTATGGGCTTAACGGCGTCCTGCTCTGTTTAGCTAATATGCAATTTGGATTACCATTGATTTTATATCATTCAAATGTTGCGTTATATGCTGGTATAACTTTAGCTTTTGCCTTTAATTTTGATAGAATAAAAGAAAATATAGCTGTCTGTACAAAAAATGTAGTTTCGCAAGTTTGCAAATCCAAAAATCACTCAAGACTGACAATTTTAATGATTCTCCGGTAATATTATAAAACTAAAACGCTGTGTTATGTTAGTTAAACTTAGTTTGCTTTCAGAACTGATATAGGCCTACTGTACATAGACTAGTTTCACACAAGCATTA
>JAQIXS010006311.1:0-10939 GCA_034700785.1 Rossiulus vilnensis | reverse complement strand
CACACGGTAAGGTGTTTACATGCCTACTTTGATTCAAGACAAAATACTTTTAACAGTGCATGTAAACGTAGTGATTGCAAGTGAAGCCAAGGCAAGCTTCAGCTGAGTTGCTCCCTGCTAACCCGGTATTCTGCCAATGCTGTGCACGCACACATCACGTGGACTGTCTTCCATCCCGCTATCGCACAAGTCGCATGTCTCGCTAACCTGTCGGAACTTAGCTAGCCGCTTATTTGTCTCCAGAGATCCTGCCCTTGCTCGAAACAAAAGCGCACTTGCGTAGCTATTGTCATATATCTGTTCCTGGCCTATAGACTCCTCGTGATGGTATACAGACATGTGATGTCCGTGGCAATTGGAAGTAGAGTTGCAAGACTGCCCCGATAGATGGCGGAGCAGCTCAAGTACATTTTTTCCTTTCAACTCTGACGCAAAGCAACCCTCGTTGAACATTGGATAGGGGATTGTTTTTGACGTCAACGTAAGCTTTCCTTGGTGCTTTTAGCTGGAGTTACCTTACTCACCTACCCTCATTTAAACCTTTCATTTCATTTATTTATCTTTGGACAGTTTGATAAAGAGGACTTGAAATAGTTTTGAAATAAGCGACTACAAAGCATATCAAGATTAACAAATTTATTTCATTTCATTTATTTATCTTTGGACATTTTGGTGAAGAGGAATAGTTTTGAAATAAATGACTACAAAGCATAATGAAATTTTAAAAAAATTGTAGTGAAAAAAACATTATTTCATCGATTTATCTTTGGACAATTTGGTGAAGAGGACTTGAAAGAGTTTTAAAGTAAATGACTAAAATGTTTATCTAAATTAACAAAAATTGTAGTGAAAAAAACATTATTTATTTCATTTATTCATCTTTGTATTCTTTATTTCATTCATTCATCTTTGGACATTTTGGTGAAGAGGACTCGAAATAGTTTTGAAATAAATGACTACAAAGCATAACAAAATTTTAAAAAATTGCAGTGAAAAAAACATTATTTGATTTATTTATCTTTGGACAATTTCGTGAAGGGAGTTTATAATAGTTCTGAAATAAACGACTAAAATGTACATCAAAAATTTGAATGAAAAATGACAATTCTTCATTTTATTTATCTATGTTTGGACAATTTGGTGAAGAGAGTTTCAAATAGTTTTGAAATAAACGACTATAATGCATCTCAAAATCAACACACAAAAATTGCAGTGAAAAAGAACATTCTTTATTTCATTTATTCATCTTTGGACATTTTGGTGAAGAGCACTTTAAATAGTTTTGAAATAAATGACTACAAAGCATAAAAAAATTTAAAAAAAAATTATAGTGAAAAAAACAACAACATTATTTCATCTATTTATCTTTGGACAATTTGGTGAAGAGAGTTTGAAATAGTTTTGAAATAAACGACTATAATGCATATCAAAATCAACAAAAAAAATTGTAGTGAAAAGGAACATCCTAGATTTCATTTATTCATCTTTGGACAATTCGGAAATAGTTCTATAATAAACGACTAAAATGTTGACATGCACTATTTGCTTAAATCAAATCGTAGCCAGCTCCATAATCTGCTGCAATTTTCAAGACCTGCCACCTGGGGACGGTCTTGTTTCATTCTGGGTTTATCTCCTGCTAGATTAGTATCGATTTTTCAGGTTTGTGTGCATCCAAGGTCCCCGTGAGTGTGGCTCACAAAAGGTTTTTGCAAAACTAATCGATTTGTGTTTGGCACCAAGTGGTTGCTCATTTGAATATGGCATTTGGCTTTTTGGCATGGGCACAAACCAACCCTGGCCAAAGTGGGTTTTATTGGCTCTGGGAACATCCCGGTGTTCTCGAAAAACCCGAACATCACATTTAATGGGCATTGTAAAATTTTTGGGCCGGTGTCAGTGGGGTCCCTCGGTTGAATGACGTCACTCGTGCCTCGATCCAGGAGCGGATAGGTGTGGTGCAAGTACTCTCCACCGAAATGAAAAGTTTGGGATATTGAGAGGTAAGTGCTGATTTGGTCGTATTTATGTGGGAATTGCATTGTCGATGGCAATCGATATTTCGAAATAAGTTTGAGATTCAGGTTTGGGAAATTCGTAGTTTGGAACAAGTGAACTTTTAAGGCTGGTTCCAGATAACATCCTGAGCTGGATGTGAAAACTGAACAAACAGTGAAACTGGGGTTTTCTCGGTGTTACTTGTGTGATCTCTGACATTTGTTTTTTTTTTTAAATTCTTCGTGGTGAATGTCAGTAGGCATTAGCCAGATGGTGAAAGAGAGAAATTAATGAAATTTATTAAGAGTGAGATTAATAAAATTGATCAAGATGGTGAATTATTAAAATGAATACAAAGTATTAAGGTGGTGAAAGAGTTAGAGTAATAATAATGATTGAGATGGTGAAGGAATGAAATTAATAAAAATAATTTTAATAGTGAAAGAATACAATTATTGAAATGTATTAAGATGGTGAATGAGTGAGATTAATTAAATTTATTAAGATGGTGAAAAAGTAAAATTAATAAAAATTATTAACAAGCTGAAAGCGTGAGATTTATAAAAAAAAAATATTAAGGTGGTGAAAGAATGAAATTAATAAAAATAATTAAGATAGTGTGGAAGAGTAAAATTATTGAAATTTAACAAGATAGTGAAAGAGTGAGATTAATAAAATTAATACGATGGTGAAAAAATAGAATTAATGAAAAATATTAAGATTATGATAGTAAAATTAATGACATTTATTAAGATGGTGAAAGAGTGGGAGTAATAAAAATTATTAAGATGTGAAATAGTAAAATTGATGAAGTAACATTTAAAACGTTTTAACTGGATTAATTTTAGTTAGAATTTTTAATTTTTTTTTAATTAACAAAAAAAAATCGGGATAAAAAGTAATTATAAACGTTATTAATAAAATTATTATGGGTAAGGTTAGATTTATTTTTAACTAGATGAATTTTTTAGAGAATTTCTAGTTTTTTTACTTATGGCGTTTTCCAAAATGTTGAACAAAAAATACGAGCAGAAGTAGCAAAGCTGAAAATCAGAAAATCAATAGATAAAGGGTTTTCAATTGATTTGCGTTTATTTATGAAGGTTGATTTTTCAAAAAAATGTTAAAACAAAAGTGATTAAACTGGCACAAAGATGTAGGTTAACATTTTCAAACATTTATAAAAAATATGCATGTATATAATCCCCAAAAAAACAACACATTTGTTATGAATCTGTTTTAGATATCAGCATTTGCTAGTTTTATTAATTTAAATTAATAATAAGTCAAGAACCTCAGGAACATGTTGTAAAATTTGCTAAATTTTCGTATTTCAGAAATCAATAAAAACACAGTGCAAAAATCAGGATGGATTTCATCATCAATTTAAAACATCACTTAATTGAATAATGTTGATATTGATGTCAATAATGATACAAATAATTAAAAATCAATGAAAATCCGATAAAACTTGTATCACAAACAAACACAGTTTAGAAAACAGCTCATTTTTTCCAGAATCTGCCGTCAGATTTAGAGATTTAAAGCCTTGGAACTACTGGCAACATACTCCAAAATGTCAGATAAAGAAAGGCTGACCATCATTGCCATCAAGCAGCCCCATGAGAGTGAATCAGAACAAAGTGATGATTGGAATGATGCTCTATCGGATATTTATTCCCCTACACGTGTGAGCAGCTTCAGCTATGATGACAAAACCGAAATGGACATTTTAGATAAATCAAGAGAAAATGAAATCCAGGGGACTGAAACAGAAGGACATCAAGAGGAGGACCAGGCAACTCTAATAAGTAAGTGTGTGTTATTACAAGCCCATGCTTACATCTGTCTGTCTGTCTGATGTTACTGATATTTTAGAACTGTTATATCTAAATACATAATGCTGAAGAAATTAAGGAATTTGTTCCATTTTATGGACAGCTTTAAAAGCAATAGTTTGTTGGACTGATGGAACTGATGGCCGTATGCGATATAGAAAAAGAATCTCTTCTGCCAGCATTTTTCAAAAATTTTCATTGATATATCCTACTTCAACCATCTTATCCTAGCATGTCTTTCGTGTGTAAATTTCTTAGTGGTAAACTATGTGAAACTGTTACTGGTCTTCGGTATTTTATTTTTGTCCATAGCTAATGCCTTTTTACTATCTTGATCAAGAGATCTATAGGCAATAGTATTCTGGGTGATCAGATAGCCTGAATTCTCTTTCTCCAGGTGAAATGAGCACATCTTTAGCACTCCACAGCATCTTCAGCATCATTGGTCTTCAATATTCCATCCTTGTCCATCTGCAATGTCTTCTTATTGTCCTGATCAATCCATCTATTGTTAGTCCAATTCTGGGTCATCAAATAGTCTGATTTCTCTTTTCCCAGGTGAAATTAGCACATCTTTAGCATCCTTCAGCATCATTGGTCTTCAATATTCCATCCAGGTCCATCTGCAATGTCTTCTTATATTCCTGATCAAGCCAACAATAGACAGTTCAATTATGGTTCATTAAAAAGTTTGAATTCCTTTTTTCCAGTCGAAATGAGCACATCCTTAGCACCCCTCAGCATCTTCAGCATCATTGGTCTTCAATATTCCATCCTTGTCCATCTGCAATATCTTCTTACTGTCCTGATCAAGCCAACAATAGACAGTCCAGTTCTTGGTCATCAAACAGTTTGAATTCATTTTTCCAGGTGAAATGACCACACCTTCAGCATCCCCCATTCCAGATCCTCCTTGGACAACCGAGTTGCCAACCAGGTCTGCCATGTGCAGAATTCCTGCGGAGTCATTCCAGCTTGCAAGAGTCCATCTGAAGCCGGTAGCAGGCACCTACATGCAGGGCTCCCGAAGCACACCGGATATAAGGCAGTACACCACAGATGAAGATGGCACCAAGCCATGTGATCAGGAGTTGAAGTCAAGCTGCAAGCAAGAGCCGGCATTGAAGAAAGTGACATTCAGCATCCCCAAAGCCGTCCCATTGCCAAAGATAACTGAAGACAGTCAACCGGAGTGGATCAGGATTGCCAAAGAAAGAAGCAACAGAGAAATTAACTGGAGCAATTTAGGTATGGACTTGATGTGGAGGAACATACAGACTCTTTCAAAACCTGCAACATACACCCTCACACTATTCCACATACACTTGATTCCTCCTCTTTCATGGGCCTGCTGGAAGATTGTCAAAATATATACACCTTCATCTTATGATGTTGCATCCTCCCACACACTTTACACAAGGAAAGCTGTCAGTGTTTGGTCAGCTGATTATCTATATTGTCTAGACTGACCTCCAATAAAGGCAAGTCTAAATTGGCTTCTTGGTGTTCTGGCACCATTGCACTGGGATCTGGGAACAAAGAACACTATCCATCTAATCATTCTCTATGCAGGCAATAAGATTTGATCAAATATCGAAACTTGCATGCCATAGATAGTTGATCACATAAGCTTTGTCATAACACTACACCCTTCTTCCACTTTATATTGTTTTTCAACGATATCCTACTGGTAGAAGGCCAAAAACCTTACATCCGTTGACCGATTGATATGGAAGAATTGGCAGCACTCATATTCTCCTAACACAAACCCGTACTTGATGGGGTCCTCCGCAAATATTTGAGTGATTTTTGGTTTCAGACCTCCAGAATCCTCCTTTAAATCTTCCAAAAAGAAAGTATGCCTCTGTGCCTCTCAACATAAACAAACTGGGATCTGCTGATGACAAGGAAGCCAGAATTGCTAAGCCACCAACTCCTGCTGAAGTAAAGAAGAGTCCTGTTAAGTTCATCAAGCTTCCACAACCCGGCATTACTGCTGATGGTAAGACATGACTTGTTACATTTAAGAGTAATCAGAAATAACTGTTGAGGTGATTAAGGATATGATATTGCATGGGTTTTGCCCAATCCACTGACAGCCATTGCCAGCCATAATTGATTAGTGAAGTGCAATTGTTCAAATTCATACATTTTCAATCTAATGTTGCCCACACATCTTAAATGTCTGATCTAATGTCTGCACTTCCCTTGACTCTTGTTTAAACCTGTAGTGGTGCTGTGAGATGTTTGAGGTCTTTTAGAGATGTTTGGGGTTCAATCATACTTCAATTCACACTTAAGCCAAAGAATAAGAGTTCTAAAATTAATATGTTTGGATTTAAAAACGACTCATAACTATTCCATATGCATAAGAAGAGGAGAGATACAAAGATCAATCTAAATAACCATATTCAATAACGCTGTCAGACTGTTAGTCAATAAGTAGCAGCAGGGCTAATTCTCAGTAGTTGCAGGAAACTGATATATTTCAATTAGTTCTGAGTGAAATTAGCAGCAGTGAAAAAGCTCAACTGAATTGGATTAGAGCAGAAGTCTTAACTAAGGCTAGGAACATGCTAGGCGTTTCTGTCGTGACGTCCTGAACGACGCTGTTGAGACGCCTAGAGAACTGTGACATGGATTGCATAAGATAGTAAGAACAAAGTAGTGCTGGCGGTTATGCCAGATAATATGAACTCCTGAAATCCCCAGCTAGGGATGTTGTGCATGGTGCCTAGTGTTAGTGGTGTCTGCAGTGTTCCTGGCTTTACTGAAAGACGTTTGCCAGTAAAGAAGCATGACAGAAGCTTGATATACATGTATTTGGCAGGACAACTACCATCTGCAAAGAAGAAACCGGTTTGGATGGATGAACTCAAGATGAAAACCGCTGCATTCAATTATTGCAGTGGACATGTCACAACAGGAGCAGAAGGAGCTTCCTCTGACAGACCAGTTCTGAAGAAGAACGTCAGGGTGCCAAAGCAGCCATCACCAGTTGAGCAGTTGAACCACAACACCGCACCCTCTTTCGAATCAGTTCTGGAGCAAATAAGATCCTTCGGCAGGGCTGGAACTGGCCTCAAGCTCCGGAAGACAAGGACGACAAGTAGCCAGAGCACGATGCAAGAAACCTCTCAATATGCCAACACAAGCAAGATATCTGATGTTAAAGAAACCATATCCCACACCCAGTTTATTATTACCACAGAGCCTCTGATGGCTGAAGAAGCCTCATCAATGACATTTTCTTCTGATTGCCAACAAAATGCAAAATCTGCTTCTTCAAATCAGATCTCTGAAGAATCTTCCACTGAGCCTCTGGTGGCAGGAAAAACCTCATTGTTGACAATGTCTTCTGATGAAGTGCAGAATTCAAAATCTGCTTCCTCGAGTCAAATCTCTGAAGAACCTGACGATGGCCAAAAATGTCCCTTGGCAATCCCTGATTGCAGTGATTGCAGTTCTGATAACTGTGATACAACCATAGATGGTGATCAACATTGCAATGATGAATATCAGAAGGCTGATCAAGACATGGAAAACATGGCAGCAGTCCATAACACTGGTCCCTCCCACAGTCATGGCCAAAAAAATTGTGTTGGTATGCAGTCACCAGCCCTGGTGATGAAACTGATGCCTGTCATGAAGAAATTCAGCTCTGATTCCAACCTGACCCAGGTTGGACATCCAGTCCCTGTTAAGAGGAGGTTCTCCCCAGCATTCTACCAGATGACATCATCGTGCACCGATTTGCTGTCGCAGGTATGTCTCAGAAAACCAACTTCTGTCACATTTGGGAACCGTAGAACATCTGATTGTCCAGGACAAAGGAATGGTTGTGGATCACTGATGTCAGGCAATAATGGAAGGCTGGAGAGAGGAGGTGAAAGTGAGCTGTGCAGATCAGAAATGTGGTGCTACTTGAAAAATGACCAACAAGGGAAAAAATGTTCTAAATGGCCTGCCCAATCACCAAAAGCCAACAACAAGAACAGCAACCAGTATGTCTGGACAGTAAATGGACGAGGGCCAGGCATGGCTGAGAAACATTCCCAAAGTGTGCTTTTAGAACAGCTGTCCACAGAAGTCACCACAGAAGAGAAGTCTGAAACTACAAAGGAAGAAGAAATAAAAACCGCTGTGCATGAAGTGACTTGTGGTGAATCCCATGATGCATCTGACTAGGGTTGATATTATTTTGAAAATTAGAGGTGCAGTGCAACTCCTGTATCTTCACATGTGCCACATACCAAGAATGTTCATGTCTGATATACAATTGTAGTTCCACAGGTTTTGGGAAAGAAATGAGCTAGGTCTGCTCTTATGTTAATTTTCTGCATATAATACTCATGTTTCATTAGTGAAAATCCCCCCCATAATTTTAAGGTCTGAAGAAGTGGTGCGGATTATACATGTATGCGCATCTTCTCGAAAATGTCTATTAGTGGTATCACCTTCCTATTTCTGCCAAGAAAGCATAACTTTGAGATTCTTTATAATAAACTAAGGAACAAGTTCATTTTATGAATAATATACTTTTTCTCAAAACTAAGGTCCAATTTTGGGATGTGACTTAAGTGCAATCAAACATGGTATGTGGCATGAAATCCTTGTTAAAGTAAGTTAGGGCTCTTTTTGTATGAAGTCAGGTAGGACTGCTAGCTTCTTTAACACTCAGATTCCTTTACCATCCTTTATGATATCAAACAGTGCCAGATTCTCCATTAGGCCATGTAAACACCAACCTATGGGCCCCATGCCTTTTAGGGGCCCCACAACAAGAGATCAAATAACGTTTGTTTAATAATATTACAATAAATTGTTTATCAATGTTTATTTTGTTTAATAAAATTGGTTTATCAAGATTTTGTTGTTCAAAACGTATTAGGATATAATTTGCAAAGTGCAAAGGGGCCCCTGAAATTTCTACGGCCTAAGGGCCTCAACATGGGTTAATCCAGCCAGACATCAAAATTTTCAAACACTTCATTTAACTAACTTTTAACTGAAGCTTAACCTTTTCACTGCATTTTGATTTATGGCTTTGACAACCTTCAACAATGCATGCTCTTAATTTGCTCTATCTTCTTCAAACAGGATGTCACATGATCTGAGCAAGCCAATAGCCTGTCCAGCATGCATGCTTTTCCCCTCAGGGGAGGAGAAAAGGATGTTTACTTAAATGACATTAGTCTTGACAGCATGAGTCATTTCCACTTAGGGAAAGCATTTGATTATGGGGTTTAACATTTACAAAGGTTACTTCTAATGTTAATGCTGTGGAACATGTTTGGTGCAGGAAAAAACTGCCCAACATGATGAGGTTTAAGTTAAAGAGAAAAGTTCAACCAAAGGAGTTATACTGTATAGTTATTCAGAGTACTCCAAGAAATCCATCTTATTTTAGAAACTGGGAGAAGAGGTGACTCAATAACATACATTTTAAATGTGCAGTTCATATTTTCTGATAGCATCTATTATTCAATGCTTAATCAATGTATTTAGCAAAGGTGCACCTACTCCTGTTAAATTGCACATTATTCCGCTGATACCGCATGTAGAAATAATTCATTAATTATGTATTTTATTAACAATTTCTGAAAGATGCAACTTTGTTCTCCTTGCATATGACTGAAATGAGATGTAATGATTTTTAGAACACTGGAAACCTTCACAACTTATATTTATTACTGCACCTTGCAATCACCATCAACATTCCATTCATAATCATTCAGTAGCTCTGTAAAATGTTATATGTAGATACATTTGTAGTTTGTGGCATTGTAAGGCTGTATTTTGACAATAAATTGTCAGTGGTTTGATTTCTGTATTTCAGATGCCTTTTTTGGACCACACACTGCACACAGCAATCTCCAATTTTTGTTTTTGTTTTCTTCTTGATGTTGCATTTCAGTTAGCCAAATCTAGTGTTCATTACTTCTGCTAATCTCATTGATGACCTTATATGTTTAGACCCTCCAAAAATGCTAACGTGATACAAAAATCAGTGTATTTTGAACAAATTAAAGCTGCCATTGACATGAGATTCCCCAGTTAATCTCACACTACTTTATCAGTGTTCAACAACTTGAGTATCAACATAAAAAACTTCAGGAATATCTGAAATGCAACATCAAGAAGGAAACAATAAGTTGTAAATTTCAACCAAAAATCTTGCAATCTTCAGGGTGCGTGTCTGCCAAATTTATGACAGCAAATTGAATAAACCCATATCATCAAAAATATTTAAACTGGGAAATTGGCAAAGGAAAGAGTGGTGTAATGATACAGCAGATGCCATTAAGGATGACAAACAAATGGCATTATTAATGACAATGCAAGATCATTAGGGAAATCCAACGCAATCAAGTGTTATTTTCTGGGAATTAAGAAGAATGAAAGCGTACACGCAGTGAACAGTAGGTGTTAAGTTTACCATTGTTTGGAGGAATCAAAGGCAATTATTACAACAAAGAAAACGAAAGACAAGAATGAAATGATGGAAATGAAGGAAATGGGGAAAAAGAACAATTGAGAGAATTAGAAAATTTGAAGTTGGTGGAATTGAATGGAAAAAATGAAGGACCAGGAAAATCCCAACCACGAAATTTTCCCCCAAAATTTTCAGCCCTATTCTTTAAAAAAAACGCAAATTAAACCCCTTACCATTTAAAAAAAAGCAGTTGTTCGCAAAATGCATGATGCATTTGTCGTCAAAAGTCATTCCCAATTTTTAAAACCAAGTCCTTGCCAAAAGAAATAGATGTAATATAGTACAGTAATATACATAAATAAACTAAACAAGTAAAATGAAATGAAACCTCCACTCCCCCCCCCCCCAAACATTTATCGACAAAATTGCACGCCCAATTTTCGGGACAATCCTTCCAAAAACGAACAAACAAATAACTTTAAAAAGATGAATACAAATCAAAATAAAAACCCCTAGTTTCATTTTTGGAGAGCAGTCCCATGCTTTTTTACACCATCAGTCGAACAACCTGGGAGCTGAAGAATGCCAGATATTCAATTCAATTCAACTCAGTACCCTACAGTCAGCAACTAAATGCCATATGGTAGGGGGTCAAGCCCATTTTCAG
>JAQIXS010006310.1:0-10941 GCA_034700785.1 Rossiulus vilnensis | reverse complement strand
ATTTTGATTTGTTTCGAAAACAGTTTAGATGAGTGTAGGGGCATAGAAGGTCATGGAAAAAATCATGGAATTTTCCGCATAAAATCCAGCAGAGACCATTGCTATTAGTTCACGCCAAAGTTATTTAACCTACATGTTGATTTGACTCAGTCAGCCCTGCACCCATAGAAATAGGGAATGCCCCTTTTTAAATCATGTAACATTCTTGCAGTTTCAGTGGTCAAGGACATTTGTTGAAAAGACGGGAAAAGTCAGGGAAGTTGAACATGTTATTCTAGGAAAATATGCCTATGAAGTAGGCTATTATGTTACATTCACTAAACACTTGACAGCATTTTTATTTCTATCACCGCAACTGTAATCGATGACTTTCACAATTTCAAGTACCGTATTGAAGAGTTTTATAAAAATGTAAAACTTCACTAACAAACTTAATGCTAGGATAACATTCCTTCACACAGCTTTAAAGCACATCACGCTCATCATAATCGATATAGATCTATAGCTTATGACCACAACCCAAGTTTATAATAAAATCACGTACTCGTTGTGTTTGTCGTAAGAATTTACTTCTAGCAAAATGTCACATTTTCTGAAAGGGAAAAGCTCAAATAGGCCGTACAGCTTTATTTGATCGTCAAAAAATGCTTCTGTCATTGGATGATTTAAATCGGTCAGGTATATGGATTAAGCCACGATGCCAGTCTCAATGATGGGAAAAGTAAACACACATGTGCTAGTTTGTTAGGTCTGCATGCGTCCAGAGTATTCTTGCAACAAAAACCCAGATTTACCTTATTCAGAGAATTGAAGTTGACACGCTAATTATTGATTTTGATTTGTTTCATAATTGTTTAATATAATAATAGGCCTTGAAGGGATTTCCGTGTTTTCTTCTTCTCCAAATGTGAAAGCCAGAAAGTATAACGAGGATAAATTGTGATTCTCATGTTAGACGAAAGGGCAATGAGAAGAAGATGCCTTGAGAATTGGAATGTAAGGATCATAAAACGTTATAATGTCAGAAGTGAAATAGGAGAAGACACAATATACACCCCTTGTTTTCTTTTTCTAAATTCTCTATTTATATCCCGGGCTTGAAAAGCGACTTGTTAAGACTCAGTTAACGTAAACAAATGCTTTTTAAGACTATTCCGTCAAGATCCCCCTAGCAGTTTTTTTCGGGAAGTAATATGCAATGAAAGAATGTACGCTCAACTAAGCCAAGCTATAACATTGTGATGGCAGCAAGCCTGCCAGTCACCTACAGCACCAACATAAGCCCAATATCCAAGGTGTTTATGAGCCACGTGAGTGGTATCACCTAAGCTGCGCTTCTGAAGGTATCCGACACAACACGATTAAAAAACTAAACAAAAAATTGCAAAATTCAACATCTGACAAAGTAAGCCTTTGTTGCGTCGCATAGGCCTAATGTATAATCAATCGAAATCCTCACTAATAACAAGTAGTACGTATTTCAAAATAAATAGTAGGCTTATAGCCTACTATTTATTCTGCATATTGATGCTAACGTTTATCCAATAAGTGTACTTAAAACTTGGTCATAAGTTCATACTTGAACATTTTATATCGTACTGGAGAACTCTTTAGGACTTTTTAAAAATATTTTTCTTGAAAGTAGTTTTGCCAGAACCAAATTTCACCTTTTTCTTATTTGAACTCCGACAGCAATAGCGCAGCAGCAGCTTGTTACAAGAACATTTTGCAGCATGATTACACCATAGCTCATCCAGTATCAGATATATAGGCTATTTGTATATTTCTCATTCTTTTTATGTGTACAAAAGTAATAACATTTCCGAAAATACATTGCGCCATTTTGCGCTTTCTGGTATAATACCACGAAAAGCTATTCAGAATGATTTGAAATTCATTAATTTGTCAGAATGTGGTTGTTGCCGATTCGATAAATCACAATGAGCACAGCTTGCAACACTTAATCGCATGGTATTAGCGCTGAAAATGCAAATTTGAAATTTTTTACATATATAATTTTCTCACAGCGAAAATAATACGGCATATTTGAAGCTTCGCTTAATACTTAACGGTTATTTAGCAGCTTGAAGCAACGTTGAGGGGACAATAAAATAATAATGCGCTCAATTTTATGAAAACGTGATTAAAACGTCGATAATACAAGGTGTCTCATGAAATATCTTCCAACTTCTTCCTTATAACTTCTGCTTACAAATTATAGGTAAGGTACGCGTATATCATTATTGCAAGACGTGTATGAAATCTTACGAGACGTGTACATATATGTTAAACTCATTTCTACAAGTTCGCATGCTTTCTAAGATTTTTCCTTTCACTTACGTTTTTCTTGTATCTGAAGAAATTGAATTTACCATGAATATATCAAGAAATATACAAAGCACGATACATACATGTAGATTCTCAGCGTGTTCATTTGAGTGATGTGCCAAAATTCTTTGTCGACTTCATCGTGTGCATGTGCATATTTCATTAGATTAAGGGCTTTCTTAATTAGGCTCTTAAAATGCCTTCCTTGCATCTTTAGCATATAAAGATTTACAGATGGGACAATTTAAGGTGGATGAGAAGAGAAAATCTAATTGATTTTTTGAAGCAAGAGGAAAAAAGAATTTGAGACCGATTTTCATTCGCCAAGTTAAGAAATCATTTGGATTTTAATGAGATTTTTTCTCCATAATGAAACATTTCATGGACGACGTCTCGAGTCACAAGAACGTCAAATTAACTTGATAAATGTGAATATGACATTATCTACAGCGTTAGAGCGTTTTCTTTAATGCTTCCATTTCACCCTCGTAATGTGGTAAGAAGCGCTAAGCAAAAGGAAAAATAATTCTGCAAAACAATAATGGTTAATTATATAAAATTTAAAGTTATAAATGACATTCCGACGATTTTTGTAAATCCCTAAAATTACAACATTTTATTTACAGAATAAGTAATAATTAAGTGAAAACTAGATATTTAGGAAATCCATAGGGTTTCATGTTTTAATGTACTTACCATATCGCTTACTGTAAGGCCAGACTTGAATGGCTTATAGCATTTCAACATTCCCTAAAAATCCCCATTTGCAGATGACTATGCGCCAAAATATGATAGTATTTTTAATCTCCATCTTACTTATTAAGAGGTAGCAAACTCGGGCGTCAAATTTTATCTTGTGCAAGAGTTTAATCATCTGCGTATAGTAAAGCCTGGCAATAATGACCTCGAAAGACGATCATATGTAAATATGACGTCTTTTTCGATAATTTTTTTTGTTAATGGACGTCATCACGTTCTACAAAGTAAATGCCATTCATTGCCAGTTGAGTGGCTTTGTTTAAAAGACGTATCAAAAGCATCGCTTAACAACAACGTCCTGAAATTTAATTCATAATTTATTAATGTTTATAAGCCCACAAGTCGAATGCCCTTAAAAGACGTCATTTATATTAAATTCTGGTTGTCAAAAAATAATTTCCTCTGAAGTATTGGGGCTTCATGGGTCGACATTTTGATGGACGTTCTTCGTAAATGGCCCCTACATGTACATGTAGCAGTTTAACTTTATATTCTCACTCTTTACAAGATATTGGCCTTCTATAGTGGGCGAAATGTGCATCTTGCGTTCTTGTCCATCCATTCTTCAAATCGGTAATTTTTTAAAGTTAATCCGAATGATATTCTTTTTAATTATAAACGTTACTAAAATGCAAATGAGAAACTCGGTTATTTCGTTAAAAATGCGAATCCCATGCCAGTATATTGACAAAATTACAGAGCCAGTCAGTCGACGAGAATAGCGGTTACACGTAATGACATTGTAATGTCGAAATCGGATGTCAAAACGATTCAGTATTACCATTAATGTCAGTTGAATTTTGCGCGACAATTTCTACTTTATCGTCCTAGCACCTGATTTCTGAGCCGTAAATGTCCAAGGTAAAACCATGTGGGTGTAATTTCTTGCCAGTTTCCTCAACATATTGAGAGTTAAGAAAGGGCATTGCCCTCTTTAGCTGACGACACAACCAGAAAACACGTGGACATGTCAACATCAATTGCCAGGAGATGAGTTGTTGAATTGGATTTGTTGCTTGTTGGTCCTAAGAAAGCAGAAAAAAACGTCTTCAGTCGACAGCACGGCATGCGTGAGGGAGGACGGCCAATAATGATGTCATTACTTTGTAGAAATCATCGGGTTGAACATTTGCCAAAGTACTTAAGATTTTTTTATTTTATTTTATATTTTATTGTTTATGTAAGAGTGGAGTGAGGGACACATCTTTCGTTAAAGTCATTGAATAGTGCACTGTATACAGGATCGGCTCTTTCTTTGGCGTCTTTTCAAACCTTCACGATTTTTTAAGTCAGTCGGTTGTTCATAATGTTCGCCTTATATTAGGCCATATACAATATGATAGAAATGCATTCAGTTTTAAACATTACAGGATAGAATCAGATGGAATCTGAGATTGTTCCAATAAAGTATTTTAAAATCAGATGTTGATTTACATTTCAAAAAATAAAAAATGGTATAATATCTGAGCTTGTGTCTACCTCACTGTTATACTTTATACAGTTATTATGGAAATAACGTAGTCATCACTTCGATTTCTTAACGCCACGATGCATTTGACTGTTGATAAAATATGCTGAAATGTTACAAGACTGTAGAAAATGTATATGAGCACACAAAGCTTAATCCATTGAGTTTACTGATTCTTGTATACTACTACAAGTTGCGCCTAACATTGATTTTCATGCACTTCATTTTTTCACAAATTTCATACAGAAACATCAGCTGATATTTTGAATAAAAGCTCATTTTAGCTGTGACATGTCGAGGCTGATTTTCAAGTTAAAGCGAAAGAGTTCTGCGCCATAAAACTTGGTTTGCATTTCTCTCTCGATGTTCCATTTCCTTAACCAAAGTTGTTAAAGAAATCTGCCGTGAAGTTAAAGACTGAAAATGAATAATGTCTTTCGCTTGATAAAATGTTTTTCAAGTAGGAGCAAGAGATATGCAGTGAAAATGTGTTCGCGAAATTCCATGCGAATGTAAGAAAACTGAAAAGGGAATGTTTTGCATTCATTCATTCATTTCGTGTATGTAAGCATTGCACATTTCTCTATAGTCACTGAAATACTGTGACAGTGCAGGTTGATTAGACTTCATGCTGTCTTTGAGATAACACTGCAAGTGGTATGAAATGAAAAAGATGCGATCCATAGTTAAATGTTCAGAACTCAAAACGTATTAAAAATATGACTGTTGCAGACGTTCTCTTAAAAGAAAACTGATAACAAAGTTGACGGTTCTTCATATGTTCTGTTTAAGTTATAATTTTAATTCCAATTTTATAATGAAAAGTCAGTCATAAAATATTTTTAATAATTTTAGACTTATTTATGATTTATGTCTATTATATACATAGGCCAATGAATTAAAAAACATTTTTTAACAATTTTAGACTTATTTTTGATTTATGACTATTCTATTCATAAGCCAATGAATTATTTCACACTATGACAAATGTTTGGTCAAGATATACTCGTAGTGTCAATTTGGAAGCTTCTAAAATATTTCACATGTCTGGCACTACGCACAATTTTCCATACAAATGACGAATAGGAAATGCTGTAAGCATGCGTGTTTAAAGAGCGTAATATATTCGATGGTAATGGACATTTATGTTGCTCGCCATGACAACAATGTTATTATGTGAACGCGCACTGGCCTATTGGGCATCGGATTAACGTGCGTAAGACGTCTTAGCAAGTTAATCATTCAAAGGAATAATAAAAATATACCTAAAACGTTCGTTGAAGTCCTGCATCAGCTTCGTTCCCATTTACCCCGCCTCGGCAATTATTCACCTAATGAGCAAGTCAAAAATCTATAAATCGAAGAACGCGCTTCCTGCGATATGATTTAGAAATGAATGACTGCCTTGAAGTGTGGATTTAGCCCATGGAACTTGTGGTATATTGCACTATTAAGAAGTTGTCATGGCTGCTGCAAATGCATTGACGAAAAATCCAACGGAGTATATATGCATGATGGCAATGTTGAACATACCATTGCGCTATAATTATGCTTGCTAATGCCATGCACCAGTATGAAAATTATTTCAGTACATCTTATCCTACATGTTGTGTGCCTACCCAAAGAATAAAATAATATGTTAATCAACAAATTTTGTGAAAAAAAAATGCTGTATAGCATCAAAAAGACAAAGTATGATTCTGGTTATTTATTTCTACTAATTCTTGCCTGGTTCTTGATAAATAATGTATTCCACGCAGCATGTTGATACTTATAGAGCAGGAGCCTAAGTTTAAAGGCCAAGATAAATTGTAAGCTCAAATACCGCCTAGACCTAGGGTATTTGTCTTCAGTTTTTACTTTCCATGTCGCCACAATCAATTTAAATAATTTCTCAACTCTTTAATTTGCTAAAGTTAAATGTACATTTCTTCTGTCTCTCCCTTCGTTGTCCAGCTTTAGAACGCGTTCAAGTCCTAAAAGAAGATTTAGTGTCCGTAGAATATACCTGGTATTCAATAAAGTTGTGCCAACTATACTAGCATGCGCTGTATACCAAATAATGCGCATTGTATGTTTCATCCTAAAGTGTCGTAAGGAATACGTGCACGACTAAATCATTTTTGCTTGGAAGACGTTAGCAAAAGCGTCATGCATTCATGGCATATTGCAAATCCCTCGAAAAGATTACGTTTATATGCGGCGATTGAATCATAGATCATGGCCAAACTGGTGATTTATTTGTTGTAAGAATCGATTGCGCATGTGTGCACATCACTGCAGCCTGCAGATGAGAAATGGCGCAGTGACCAATAGCAACTGTGGTCAAACAATAGGGGAAAAAAGCCAACATGCACAATGACCCCTTCAAAATGTTATGATTGAATGCGAGGGCCATGAATCGCATCTAGGTCTTGGCCTGATGTCACTTTTTCGCAATCCTTAGGTGTTTCCGCAAACGACGGACGTTAAATTTCTATGAGAAAAATGACTTTCTGGCCAAATGCCAACGCTAGTCTGCTTGATATCCAACCTTATCCGTTTTGCATTCATAGTTGCACACAAGAGATAACATATTTACAGGCGAACCTTCCATTAAAACTAGCATTGTGAAGGGGAATGTGAAAAGTTCTCCTACATCAATTGTGTGGTTACTCACTATAGTTTTCTTTTTCTTATTATTTGAAGAGAGCGTAACAGTTCAAACTGGAGTCACACTAACGATTTTAACGTGCGTTGTGACGGACGTTAAAAAGGGACAACACAAGAGCGTTTAAATCGCGTCTTTTTTCATAGACTTTATTCGAACAGAGCAGCGCACGATCGTCCTGTCGGTTGTTTTATAAATACATCTATTGGAGAAAGCATGTATGCGAATGAATCGTAGCAGTTTCTTACCTGACGAATACGTATTTTAAGTTCAGGCAAAAAAGAAATAATGTACTTCCGCATGTTTGTGAGTTTCTTCGATGAAGTACCTCTTGATAGAGATATTTTTAATTAATAATTCTTCATGCAGTGTATATACAGTATTTGTACACGTATACACGACAAAGACTAGTGTGGCTCCATAAAAGAATACCTTAGTGCCAGTATTCTACGCTTTACAATCCTTTGCATAATGAACGCATCAACGCAAATTTAATCATAAATATGCGATACACGAGATAATACTAATCGCACTAGAAATGGACAACACGACCAAACGTTTATTTCTTGCTGCTCAATATACATGCACATGTAAATGTATATATCCCGAACTCGCCTTCTACATGTACATCTAGGCCTAGATACATTAATCCTGATGTAGACATAGGCCTACATTACAAAAATAATTTATCGCTATGGATGTGGCGTTCTTAGGATTCCTAAATTGCCTAGAAGTTGATATGAGACGAACAAGCACCGTGGGATGAGTTATTTTGGAAAGTGATTATTGTGACTTGCATTGTTCGAGATTTGCATATTTATGCATTCCAAAAAGCTAAATTTGCCATTTGTATTCGAAATGCATTGGTGGAAGTGCTGTTTCGAAGCGAGAAATTACTCGTAAAATCCCCACATGTAACAGTTCTTTCCCTATCTCACAAACATGGGTGTGCCCGTGTTAAATTTGGCACTGTAGATGAGCGTGTGAAAAACTGACATTAACTGTCGCCCACGAATGGAGGTTTAACTAAAATCATAGTTTGACATGGAATCGTCATAAATCTATCGTTTCCAGAATGCGTCTTGTATGGCACGTAAACAGAAAGCAACTACTCTGTTGGCCTATCTATAAATCCACTGCATGTAGACCGACCCCTTTCTTGCTATAAAGCCATCCGATGCAATCTGGGATCAAAGAATCATAAAAAACATTACGCCGTAGTTTTTCAAGAACCCTAATATTGGCTCGTTTCAGCAAAAGAAACAGTAATCGTTTCCATTTCTTTAGCCGAGAAATGATAGGTACAAAAGTCCTTAACATTTGATAAATTTATATAAGTTCGAATCAGTGCAGTGAAATAGAATTTGATATCCTTGTAGCGATAACAATTCGTTCAAACTGCCCTAAAATCATTCTGTCGTTCTTGCAATCGAAAAGGTCACACTGTCCTTGTTAAAACAAATTTAGAGTCAAAACATATACTGTACCGGTGGGCTTTTCTTCTTATGGCGTTGCCAAGTTGCCAATAAGCTATAAAATTTTACCAAATCCATTCGAAAGTTATTTCATTTTTATATCAAAACTGCGATTTCCGTCAGAGCTAGTGACTGTCTCCCTCCCTCTCTGTCAACACAGTAACTGCAAGTGTCACGATATAACAGCTTGAAATCGATAATAAAAGTGAATGCCTATGGAAGGATAACTTTATTGAAAAATGCGGTGATTATATTAGCGCGCACGTTTCAAAATTCAGAATTCAATATATTTATGCATATTCCAAAAATAAAGCGAGAGGGGCGAACCCAATATTAAACTATAGCGTAGTCCTATAATATCCTAGCAAATATTCCAAAAAAGTAAATCTGGCAGATAAATTTGTGAATAAAAATGCTAATCATTTCCAGAATATTCCGCCTTTAGCTAGAGCGTCTACTTTACTTGCAGGACGTTATCGATTAGAGATGTGCAGTGCAGAATGTTATTTAGCACCTGCCAATCTATGCTGTAGATGCACTTAGTACTGCTCATTTCAAACTCAGGTTTTCATAATTTGTCTCTGGAACTTCAGGCGTATTACGAAGCTTCCTTCCGTTCTAGGTTATATACGTGTAAGAAACTTAACAGAGGCAAAGTGACTCATCATTTAATGCAATCATTCATAAACATGACAGGTATAACAATTCAAGCTTAGTAAAATTTCTCTTTTTGAGTAAAGCGGTTCTACTAACAAAATGCAAAATAACAAATAGCTCGCTTTAAATTTAAATAAATATTCGTCATATTATAAGGTAGCTAAAGATTGCATTTCAATTAAACCACCCCATTTAATCATATCTTAGGCGGTAGTACCGAGTCTTTCAAAGCAATTACGAGCTGCCAACCCTTAACACTGTCTAGTTAGACTTAACTGAATATTTTACAAACTAATTAGATTGTGGAGTATGGTCGTTGAGGGTTCTCAAAATGGTGAAATTAAATTCGACAGCAGTCCGTTATAGTCGCCAACCCCACTGTTTTAACAACTCGAATTCACATAACACAGCACAACACGATTTCATTTGATTACGACTATAAATGCAATTATTGTTCTGGTACATTGCCGTCGCATAATTGTTAATGGATATTCTGTACGTAATTTTATATAAATGATGATCCGATATGTGCATTAACATTAAAACGATAAATATAAAAATCATTTGTTGTCCCATAAAAGGGTGGCAATCATTTGGAGCATCAGGTGATTTGAAGACAGATTAAAGAAATGAGGGGTGAACACAGGGCTCCTGACGACTGTTATTCAGTTGAGAGGGGCCCAAAAGGCGAAGATACTTTATCACATGAACGGGAAGATGGCTTATTCTGCAATTACACTTTTTTGTCAATCGGATATAAATTGTTTAAACGGTTCATACGAAGTCATATACATGTAAGCAACGAACTGTTCTATATTGAAGAAATACTTGTAGAAAGCTATGAATAATCCATGATTTGAAATTTCACATTCCCCCTCCCCCTTCGCTCAAAACATTTCCATATGGTATTATTACCATAAGATTATTTATACAAATAAATTGAAGGAAAATGCACTTTTGATAATTGTCACCTGCAGTATGATGATCGTGTAAAATGGAGCGGTCTCAATTGGTTGTTTGACCTTCCACTCCCCCCTTCGATCCCTTCATTTGAATAATTTATGGATACGCTGCCAGCATTTGATGTTTCTGGACTAGATACTCTGTACAAGTTATTCATGTATGATGCAGATGTTACACCCGTTTTTTTATCGCACAAATCATGACGCCTGGCATCGTTTTGCTTAAAAGGTAACCCAGCGTTTAGTAATACTTGCATTTCCCCCAAAATTAATGGCGATGAGAGCAGGTAAGAGCAAGCAAGCACCGTAAAAGCGAGTGATAAAATGTAGTACAAGTATTTAATAAAGATTGAGCTTGTTCTGAAATAAGAGAATGTGCAGAAGATGAGAATGTTTAACGGCAATTTTCTACTCGATTGGCATGCAAAACTAAATTAGTCAACGGAAATTACTGGCATTAAAACAGGAATTAGAATTCATAGAAATCGGTAGAATACATACTGTGCATGGAAGAATGGAGCAAGGAGGGAAGGAGAAGAATAGTTCTTTTTTCGAAATCGTATTCTGAAAAATCCTGCTGCTAGTGTCCGTTTTTTTTTTGTTGCTTTCGCAAGATTATGGATGCAAGCATTGTTTTTTTTA
>JAQIXS010006309.1:0-10942 GCA_034700785.1 Rossiulus vilnensis | reverse complement strand
TTTTCTTGACTTTTTCCCTTAAAAGAAAATGACATTACGGCGATTTATTCGCCGTAATGTCCAGCAAACTCGAATTTAGTGCGAGTGGCCATTACCTCGTAAAAATACCATTAACTTTTTTGGCCGTGTCCAGTCAGCATCCCACCCTCTCAATGGGTAAAACGGGTGACCCATTAGGCCAACTCGGTTTTCAAGTTCGCAGTTTTACACGCTTCCCCTGAAAACAAATATTCCTAGAAATGGGGCAATAAGGGGTGAGGTTGCGTGTGGTAGTTGATGGACACTGCAGACGGAAGAGTCCTGTAATTTTCCCAAGACGTTGTGCCCTCTCACCTCCTCTTCAGGGAAAAAAATGAAAACTTAATACTAGGTTTTGCTGTTTGGCTCCTCCGGCGTCTTTTTGACCAGGTCCATTAACGTCGAATTGGCTAACCCATACCCCTTGCATGTTCCCATCTACACCAATTGTCTGTCCAAAACTGGAAGGATATAGGGGCATCCAAATGAACCAATAGAACGCGAAAGCTTGTCATGCCTGTCTCACTAGAGGTGTGCCATCTATTGGGCATCGGTATAGCTTTAACAAGCTTCAACAGAGAAAAGAATGACCAATGAGTGATGTACAAAAATGACAAAAGACGTCATATCTACGAAGTATTTAATGCAAACGTTGCCGTTATAACGTACCGCCTATTTTATGATTTAAGCCTGCATGCAGAACAGCAGGTGTGCAAACTAGAAGTCTAGGAAAATGTAATTTAACAGAGTTAAACCAACAGCAAAGAACTGTATTCCTGCTTAAATGTTAGCATATCATTTGAAAGCGAATTCGGAGCTTATGTGTCGACCTTTGATATTAACAGAATCAATGTGCAATTACGAGTAATTAAAAGTAAAGCAATTGCCTCTGATGTGTTTCATGGAACGCTTGGTGTTCCCCTCGAATTAAACATGTCCTGCGATGCAAATTCCCTAGCTTACGCCTAGTGCTCAAAATAGCTCTGCTAATAAGACCCGATGTTAATTATTTATTCGCTGCCGTAAATCTAAATTACAAATCCATGAAGTACACCCATTCTCAAAAAGGTGTTAAAACGGAAGTATTTTAGTGCTTCTAAGAGCAACCAAGAAAGAATCGAACGTTGAACGGGCAATCACCTAGCCCTTTGTCTGTACATCAACTACTGATTGCAATATTTGGTAAAAAGAATCGAGCAATGGCTTCTACTGTCTCCGAGCAAAAATTCCAATTTGTTGAAAGTTGCTTGCTGTCAACTTACATCCTTCAGTTGCAAATTGGTAAACAACTGAGACTAAAAACAATAGTGCGAATGGAAATGTATGTGCACGTACGTACATCCATTACACACTTCTCCTAACCGATGAGTGCATGATGGATATGTTGTCTGCTTTATGCTGACCTTGAGACATTAGCAATTAGCCAGTATAGGGGCCGTCCACAAAGGACGTAGGAGGTTCGAGGGTGTGAATGGCTTTCTAAAAATCGGATGGGACCTCAACAGTTCGTGTTGACATGTTTAAAAAAAAATTCATAATTATCTAATGAAGCAATCAAAAACGTCCCCAAATGAACGTCATTTTTATTAGATGCAATTTTATCCTGAATTTATGATCTGCTAATTATAAAGTCAAATATCGAATGAGTGAAAGTAACGTCAATTAGGCCTATATGAAATTCTGATGTAATTTAGCATATACAGTACATGTAGTTATGAAGGGTCTTTTTCAGTATTAAATGACGTGATTTTTCTCCAAATAAATGAAGTTAACCTGCGACGGTTTAGACAAAACTGCTTCAAATTATGGCATGAAATTACATTATATGTTCGTTACATGGTTATGAATAAAGAAAACAAGACCACAGTACGACCCTATACATGAATGCATATGTAACACCAGGAACCACAAATCCAGCGCTTCACAGAGATTTCCCCCTAATCCGTGTTCAACCGGAAGCCATTTGCGCTTTTTCCATGCTGGGTGCCATTAACATTTCGCAAATTGCATTTCGAAAATTGGTGGAAATTTTTTGGAGAAGTCGAAATGCTGAAATTGAGAGCTCGTAGAACAAAAGGGGGAAAAGAGAGATTTAGTCAAAGTTAGCACGCATGCATGGGGAAATTTATGGTCGAAAGACCAAAACCCTGTTATTTCTTTGGGCAAATGCTTTCTTGTGTGCGTTATTCAAAGGCATGCATGTGAATAACGAAGTGTAATAGTCCAAAGCCATTCATCAGCGGGTTTATTTCGCGTGGGGGCTAAGGGGGGTAATGGGGTAAAGGGGCCTGTCGGAAGAAGAAGTTTCGTAGGCGAGATTGACAGGATGTGAGCTGGTGTAATTTACAATAGCTCGGTAATGTATCACAGTTGAAAATGAAATGTCTTCGGTTTAATTGGGCGTAAGTTGCATTAAGGTCAACGCATAATGTACGGTGGACTTACACTGTATGTAGAAATGCGCACTGATACATCGAGGGGTGTGCAGCGGCAACCGCACGACTGCACACGCGTTTCAACCTGTTTCTGACATGGGATTCAAACCACCATAATTATCGGAAAATTCACAGAATTCGTGGCATGCGGTTTGGCTGCACAATACAAAGACAAATTGCGGAAAATGATGCCGAGGCGCAAGCATGGAATCTCGGGTTCATAGTGGAAAAAATGATGTGCACAATGAATGAAATCGAAATGCCATACATTATCCACACATGGCTACTAAATTATGTCCAGATATTGATTTATTCATATATGACAGTTTCTGTGCTTATATTTGCACACGATGTTAAAGGTAGACATTAAGCCATGTCATAATGTTTTTTTTTGAAAACATGTAACAAAAACGTATATGGTCATCTATGGTTTACTTTTATAGCGCAGACCAAAGTGGACAAAAATTCTGCATGGAAAAAAATAAATTTAGCAATTATAATACGTAATTGAAACAAAATTGTGAGTTATTTTTTGCATGGTGGCCATGCTTTTGGGTCGGCATTAATCCTGAAAAGTAAATGAGGGAATACAAAACTTTGTATGCCAGAATGTAACATACACTATACTGTATCTACACTGATGAAAAAAATCGATACGATGCAACATTATAGTAGAGAATGTTGGTACGCAATTAATACCAATCAGCGTTACTAATAGCCCTTGCAAATACGCCAATTCAGGAAATAACGTTAATTAATTGTAACTACAGCAAGACTGTCATCACAGGGCTTTACACGGGTTTACTTAATCCACATCTTAGAAAATCGACCAGGAAGTGTGCTGTCACTGCTGTATGCATCCGGTCATATCATGTACTCGTCCTAATTGAACTAATTTTCTTGGAATTGATTTGGATGATTTCTAATGAGACATAAGACAGTATATAAGCTGACAAGATTTAATATGGCAATATAATTAAATGTGCAACTATTTTGGTCACTAAAGATGTACAACTACACACACATACAATGCGCATAGGTGATATGTCTGCAGCATGAATTTGTCCCATTTCAATGGGAATCAAAAGATTTGCTGTTCTGTACAAATGATTTATGTTTAGAATTATGACACTTTGACATCATGGGGTAGCAGATAAACCATAAGAAAACGAGACTTCAGCGAAGATTTCGCAGCGCCACCTACAATCAATGAATCCGAAATGGTGTGGAAAAATAATTTCAAATTGGGCAAATTGGGGCGAGATAATAAAAAGGATATTAAAATGTTAATTGAATTTTTATTGTACCATTTGATGTCCTATAAAACGGGATATTGTGCGGCTCTGGCGCTGAATTTTCCCCCCTGATAACGTTTCTTGGTTACGTGTCGCCATAGCTTCTTAAGCTGATTTAAGGATAAAAATCGAATTGAATTGAAAGTACAATCTAGAAACAATATATCAGCAAACAAGGTTCACGATCACACGCTTTAAAGTAATAAATTAGTCATTGGGGGCCACTCCCCAAAGATGCACGCAGTGAAAGCACCAAATCAAATAGGGTGTATAAAAAGATACTGCATGCTGTATAATGGGGTCTGCAGAAAGAGAAACAGCAAAAACGATGGGGAAAAAAATTCAAGAAACTGAAAACACTTGGTTCAATTTTTGCACCCCTGACAGAATTCGTATATAGGATGCGGCAATAGACTACTCTTGTTGCTGACTTATAGCGGTGTTTTATATTAAATGGTAGAGTGGAGACATTTCACCATGTGTCAATGATTTTGTCAAGTTTAAATCAAAAACATTGTGTACTAATAAAATGTTTATCTATTTAATGATCTGATATAATATCGTGTTAGCTCTTAGGTACTTTAATCATAACGGACGTTTGAGGTTTGAGGAGGTAGGGGAAGGAGGGTAGTTAACACAGATTGGACTAGATTTTGGCGTCAGCAAATTCGGATGTCCAATTTTTATTTTTACTGCTAAGCTCTTGAGTACATTAAAACCTGTCAATAACGACCACTAATTCTCTAAAATGTCTTTTTTGTCATTTTTGTGAGTGTATGTCAACCTTTTACATAAAGAGATGCCACTCGTTGGTAATTCCTTTCCTATTTAAAGACTTTAATTGTTTAAAAACAGCCACAAAAGAACGAACTGTTTACAACAACCTCCTCTAGTTAATATTTGTTTTTTGTGTGCTAAAAATAACCATGTGTTATTAACAATCAATTAATGATAGGCCTAAGGCCTAAAATAACGTCATTTTAAAATGTTTATGTTTTATTAAGTGAAAATGAGACGCTGTTTTAGACATATTTAATGCATTGTTTTTATTATTATTCGAAACTACTTGCTTTTTGTCCAGGTAAATAAAGTAACGTGTTCTGGAACAGGAGATTGTCCAATTTGGAATTTTTGTGAATGGTCAGTTGTCATCAAGTAAATCAAGTCCATGCCCATAATTTGAAATTGGGAGAGGATTATAAACGTACTCATGGTCATTTTCTAATTTCAATGCATGGTGCTTGCATGGTAAAATCTTAATTGGACAAGTTTTAAGAAAATGCCATTTCTAAGAGTCTGTTTGATGTACATTGTTTGTGCCGCCCTGTATAATGGCTTCTTTTTAAATAAAGACCATTGAAAATACACGAAATCGATTTTCAAAGCGTCTGTTACCTTTACTTCCACCAGGCAAATAAGCATTCTTATTGCACAAGCAGTCCCCATTGGCCAGCGTTCGGTAGTACCATCAGACGTACTCAGAAATAGCTATTCTGCATAATTAGCAGTTCAAAGTGCACTAAATGTCATTATTAGCGATCTAGTTTTTGGTCTTCGACAACACTTGAATATTAAACTGCACGCAGTAATATAATGTAGGCGCACACGGTGCCTACACCGAATTCTTTCCAGAAGCTTTCTTTAAACAAATTCGCCTGGGGCGTTTCTTAAACATTTAGTACTTCTAAGCACAAATCTATAAAATAGTGAGTCTAGTCTATCTTGTGCAATCTATTGTTTTCTTAAAACGGTGGCAACTTGTTCCTTTCATCATTAACTCACTTCCCTTAGGCAAATGTATTACATGCCAATAGAAATACAACTAACCTTTTAAATTACTGCATTATAGTTTCCAGGTATGGACATAGATACATGTATCTGTGAACATATTTGTAAGTATGTTGACAGATATGATCATATCTAAGAATGTAAAAATGTAATATTTGGATATGTTTTGACGTATATGAATTTTATAGACTTCTGCCCATTTCAAGTCTATCCATATATGTATATGGAATATTCACTTTTCCCATATTTACGTTTTCCATCCGGGACGCTTGAATAGGATTTACTTTTATTTTAATTTAATGAATTCTGTCATGCGTCAGCAAATTCTGAATGGACATCTTGGAGCACAGCAGGACAAAATAATGCCATACATCTATACATGTATGGCTGCATACTTCGTCATATATGGAAAACTTCCCTTATACGCTAATGTATAAATAAGCTTTATTGCTGTATTATATTTTTCAGTATGGACACATCTGTAAATATGGCACATAGATTATATGGTCGTATGTAAGAATGTAAAACCATACGGATATACTTGTATACTGTATGTTATGCATTTACGAGTTTTATTGACTTATTCAAACAGTGTATAGGCATACATTGTACATGTACATGTATATGGATATGAATTTCTGATCTAACCACACATGGATATTTTATTAGTCTTACATGTATATGTCCATATATGGTCCATATTTCATTTTTACACCCGGGTAACCGGCGTTATCTATAATCCATCGTTAGCAATTGGGCGATTAGATGAAGAGCGACTGAATCTGGCATGCCGAGCGCAAAACTGGCGTTGGAAGCGAATTAAAATCATCGCTAATTTAATTCCTCAGCTCAATTAGCGAAAGAGGAAACAAACAAAAACAGCCCCCGGCACCGATTTTCAATTTGCTATGGCGCATATATGCAGGTGAACGCGTTTGGTCTCTAGGGTGAGCTTTCTTGCAAATCTATTTGCTGCATACAGTATATACTATATACAACAGCTATATAGCTCTCAGCTCTTTTAAGGCTTGTGGCGACACAAGGCCCATTTGGGGGTTTGACGGAATTTTAGATGCGAAAAACTCAGCAAAAAAAAGTAAAAGCCAAATAAAGCGAAATTCGGGCGAAATAAGCCTTCGGAGACGCGACTAACTCTCAGAGCTTTTATTTCATATATAGTGAATGAATCCAGAAAGCATTCTGCTCGGACCCTAAAATTTCCGCAATGATTTTCGGCGGAGCAAATCAGCAGAGACAATGTCTAATCCGCAACAATTACTCTTTCTGAAGTCCGTCATTATGGGACGGAAAGTCCATAGTGGTCAGTTCTAAAATTATCATTGAATCTATATTGCAAAGACTAGCTGATCCACCAGCTCATTTCGAAGGCATTTTCTTCAACAAGCTCAATTTTTCAGCCTAGGCCAATATTGAAAATCGTGATGCATCTGGGACCGTGTTACTTCTAAAGACAGTTGCTCGTCTGATGTCATTCAATCACTGTCACGCTCTTGATTTTGCGGTGTCTCGGGGGTTAACGAGACGTGAAGGGGCTGAGAAAATGCATTTCAAGAGGGCCCATCCAAAACCCCCTACGATGACCCTGTTCAATTTTCATCACTGCCTCTCATGGCGACTAATGAGGGCATTTATCGGAAATATAAATAGTCATTTCCGATCACATCTTCAAAAATTTCAGTATCAACGATCACCGATTGCTAAGTAAATCACTTCCCTTTCTTCATTTAAGCCAGACCCAAAAGGATACCCACCTTGCAAGAAAATGACTCACATTTTTGCTTCAAATACTTATTATAGTTGCTAAATTTATATTTCCCCGTGTAAAATTGGTTGCCCACTAACTTGAAAATGATCCGTTTATACATATAAAAAATAAATAAACTTGAACAAAACTTTAATGCAACTTCCGATGCCCAATTTTAGGAGGTTTTATGGAGAGGAAGAGCCCGTTTTTTTGAGATCGCATGACCGTTATTGCCTGAGTTATGATCCGGCAATTATTCTTCACGCTCTATTCTATAAAATTCTACAAAGTTTAAGTATTTGAAGCAATCTTTGTGCATCGTTTGTAACATTCACAGCAACAAATTGACGTTGTCATCAACACCAGCATGTCATTTTCATAAGAACGAAGTAATGAAATAAATTTGAAAAATATGTAATCACTGTTAACGTTAACTAATGAATCTACCCAAAATCAGTTTTCTATTGAGCGTCTATGAGCAACATTAATTTGCTCATTTCTTTTTCATTGCGCATGTAGCCTACTTCAGGGAGAATATATCAGAAATGAATATGATTGTCGTGAAACTATTATCGCTCAAGCGAGAGCAATCATACACTCAGCCAAATCGATGTTTATGTACCCATGTGTCCTAACTTAAAATTCCAAGAATTACCTTTAATGTCTTCAGTAATTCGCATTGGTGAAAATAAACTTATCTACTGACTGGTAAATACGGAACTTTTGGCCGGGGATAGCGCCTGCATGAAATGTGTGTTTATTTTTTATATACTATATACAGTACTCCTGCACATAGTAGGCTGAGTATGTAGTTTACAGAGACAGTCAATTACTGGCATTGGGTACAGGGGGAATTTCGGCCCTCTTTTGCATCAAAATGCATATTGAGCTGAAGATGGGAGTGCGATTGCGAAGCATTGAGCAGAGGGAAACAAATCGAGAAAGAAGAAAGATAGAAAAACGCAAAAAGACATCGCGAGTTTCACGAAGATAATGATAGGGAAAAACGGAAGAATCTAGCGAGAGAGTAGAGAAAAATGGAGCTGGAAATTCTCGTACAATGAGTCCCAACGTCATAATCAAAGCCTTCCAGCCTTTGATGACACTTAAAGACGGGCTTTTATGGGGTTTATGCCAGCCAGATATTGGTTTCAATCTCACATCCGCCTGCAGACACTCTTTCGACTCCCCAAAACCCCATTTCGGTTGCCCATAGTCACGGTCTGCCTAATGCACACGAGGAAACGTGTAGAAACATGCCATAATCGTATTCTCATACATCAACACGGCCTTTGCGAATATATGAAAAGTTCTGGAAAAGCAGGCGAGTTTGACTTCAACTCTGTACCATAAAATAGCATCACCATACGGTCAGCATAAATAGCAATATGAGGGTATGAGGTGAAAAAAACTTCAACCCAAATTTATAACAGCACCTCCAACAACAATAACAAAAACAACAACAATCACAAGATCTACCATGGAAACTCCCATCACTGTACAAATTGTAGCAACTTGTATGTTGTTTGCACATTAAATAATAAAATAATCACAGCATGCCGACCATTCTAAAATGATTTCACATTTCTCATGCAAAAACAACGGTAACATACATTACATATGCATGTATTTAAAAGAACCGTTCATTAAGGGTAGTCCATCAAAAAGTCGACAATACACGCCACTAGCCCAGTTTATCTTCCTAACTGAATCCTTCCCTGGTTATTATAACATTTTCCAAAGCAGATCTGAATAGCAAAAAAGGATTGAAAACTGTTTCGCCACAAGTGCCGTCCTATATCTATGTTAGATGACATCAAATTCCAAGCAACAATAATTTCCATTTAACGATGTCAAAGTTTACGGCAAATGTCATATTTTTAGGTTATTAGCATTTAGATGTTATTGTGTAACAAATCATTTACATGTACACATAGTAGAGATTGAAGACGTTAAATGTTGCTAACAGACTTTGTTTGACGTTTTTTTTAACATGTAAGTTACATGTATTAGACTTGAAAAGAGTGATCCGCTCTATACCTGATTGCACTCACTGGTCAAACGAAGGAAAAATGAATTACCTGTCTGGACATGTCCAAGTTTCAAGTCTATGTCAGTTTCCTCGCCCTTTCATATGCACTTATTTTTCCACCTGGGAAAAACGGGGTCTTGTCATATCAGGTCCCGCCCTGTAATGAATGGGTCTTGAGGTTCAACTACGTTCTTTAGAATACGCTCAAATATGCAACGCAAGGTTCGGTTTTCGAGAACATTACCGCATTATTTATCCGCGTTGTACAACAAGGTCTTTTATCTTGAATGGCAAGCCGTGTCAGCCGTTTGAACCTCGCGGATTTGGGTGTAAGGGCCTAGTTGAGTTGTTGGCAAGAAGAGGTTGAAAGGAAGGTTAGTGGAGCGAAACAAGCGGCCTAAATTGAAGACGAATGGAACGCCACTGGTGCGTGTTACCCCTTCCTTATACCAAGGGTTCCTCCTCAGTCTTGTCTTGTAGGGGGCGTGCGCGTAGGGTCCAGGATGAGCTGCCTAATAGAGCGAGAGAGGACAAAGTTGACTGGCTAGGTGTATAAAACTTGCATTTTTTTATGAGTTGCTCGAGGACGTAGAGATATTTCGCCTTTGGAATAATGGATGATCCAGAGAGACGATGGCGGAGGAACAATGAGTAATCTATAGCGAGGCTCGCAACAATTCAAACTGCGCCAGGCAAATCCCTCGACTTTGTCGAGTATTTTCAGCTAAACCACAACAATTGCGATGCAAATCTATAGGAACATATTTCGCAGCTTACGATCCATTTTATGGACTAACTGAAATGCCATTGTCAAAGGAAGGTTTTTGAACGATTTGTCGGCTGCAACTCAGCTATGACGCCTACAGGGTGCATAAACGAGCTTTAATAGAATGAACCAGGTTTACGCTGAAGGTCACAAACCCTGTACTGTATGCTTTAAATTTTTTTATTATAAATAATTTTGTTAAGGCTAAACCAAAAATATACACACCATGCAAGACGTAACACATTTTTACTTCATATACTTTTTATAAGTGTTACATTTTCTCCTGTGTAGAATTGGTTGTCCAATAGGGTCTGAGTTAGTTTTAATAATTTGAAAATGCCCGGTTTACTTATAAAAAATAAGTAAACTTCAATAAAACATTATGTAACCTCCGATGCCCATCTTCGCAAGTTTCATTGCGAGTAAAACCTCGTCTTTGGATTTACTTATTTACGTGATATCTATTGATTTATTTACGTGGTATTTTTAAATTACAAACAATAAATCAGACCCTAGTGGGCAACCAAAAACTTCATTTCACAAGTATTATAATTAATATTTTTTGCATAGTGGGCATTCCTTTGGATCGGGAATGTCCATACATGTGCATTATACATGCATGTGACATTATCTGCCAATCAACGCCATCTTAGGCGTTGATTCGCTGCTCCAATAATTTTGGTAAGATGGTGGCTCCAAGAAAGATTATTTGAAATATTAACACCCAAATACTTGACAGTATTGACGGAGGCAGGATGGACATTACATAAATGGTATTTAAGAGAATGAGCAACCTTTTTACGGGAAATACGCATCACAACACATTTCTCTTTATTTAAATTT
>JAQIXS010006308.1:0-10947 GCA_034700785.1 Rossiulus vilnensis | reverse complement strand
ATCAAAATATAAGTATAGTAATGCTTCCAGTGAACCTGAATGTATGTTTTCCCTGGAAAATTATGCGTAGGAAGCCCTGTGACCAACATCCTCTTCATTGCCATAACTGAGAATATTTTATTTGTATTTTTTTCCCGGCAACAACTTCTTCTACTAAGTCTTCTTCTGAATTCGCCTTTTTTATTACCTACCCTGCATTACAGTTGAGGGCCTCAATGCATTATTTAAGACTTAATTGGTTAATAATTAATGGGCATGTTGCATCAAAAACGTTTCGTAAAACGATGGATTCCGTTAATATTTCTAACACGTATATTTTCATGGAAAATGAATTAAAATCATGCTTTTTCGCCTTATTAATATTAACAATAGGACTCGTACATTAAAATACATAACTCTTGGCCGAGCTATTTCATAATGCGCCTATGGCGTTCCATTCATTATTATTTCCAAAATCGAAGGAAGTTGCACGTTCAAAACACGTCCTTCACCTTCAGCACGTATCCCTCATTAATAATTGCCGAAGCTAACGGCCATTAACCTTTTCGCCCAGATCCCCACGATTTCTTTCTGAAGTTGGGCTCAATATAATAACATAATTTGAAATAAAAATCTAAATTAGGCCCCATTATGGCCAATACCGGCCAAGAGCTTGGACCTGAGAGATTTCGTTTAATCAAATTAATTTTATATTAAACCTACATTATGTGATGTGCTCAATGTTTTTTTGAGTTTTTGTTGAAAACTTGAGAAGCTTTAATATTCAAATCATGACTTCAATTAGGCTACTTAGTATTTGAAGCACACTTATGTGAATAATTTGTTTTTAACATGGTTAGCATGTACTGGGCCAAAGGATGCCCACCGTGCTAACAAATAAGCTACACGTTTTGACTTCATATACTTATTAGAATTGCTAAATTTATTTTCATCAGTGTTGTCCACAAGGGTATCAGTTGCGTATTATAATTTCAAAATGCTCCGATTATTTATATTAAAAAAAATCAATTTGTAATAAATAAGCGGGATCTGAGTTCCTCTCATCTGATATCCCTAAGGCTTGCTGACTACTTCAATGAACTGTAATTACGCTGCATTCAATTTGGTTAGATATAAGAAACATCCAAATGTATTCCTTCCACTCCATTTCCATCTACGGAATAAATTTACTATTAATATTACGAATCGTATTATAAAACATAACGGAGACCGAGCTGGCAATCAATTCTGCACTGGTGGAAATGCATTCAGCGTTTGTAATAAGTATTTTAAGCGAAAATGCATTTTATTTTTTGCATGGTGGGAATTGTTTTTTCTCTACCTTAACAAAGCCAGACGAAGGCGGACAGGTGAGGGAATCTGAAAATCATGAAAATTGCAAAGGTCCATTCCGGATGGATCCTATTATAGCATTAAAGCATGATATTGCCCCGTATGCGCCCCAGATGGCGCTGATATTTCGCAAGGGACATCTGACGATGATTTAATCTCATCTGTGGAAAACCGATCTTCAATGTCGGTTTCCCAACTCTGGTGCTGATTAAGACCTCTCCAGTGGAGTGAAGTTTCAATTGGGCGATTGCTTGCATGATCCATCAGAGCTGCCTCCGCCTTCCTAAAAGGCTCTTGTCGCCGTCAATTCAGCGCCGTGTCTGTGAGGGCCCACTTAAGCAGTCTTTTTCTTTTCGTTTTCTCGCTTCTTCTTCGCTCGCACTTTTAAGTGGGTTCCGTAATTTAATAAGGCGCGTTTTCCGGCTGTTGGCCGCGCCATTAATATTAATCAGCCGGTGCGGTTTCATTGTCTAATTGATCGATCAGGAGCGCGGTTTGATGGTTGCTCGGGCCCCGCATTGCGATGCCATCGATCGCTGACCGATTAGCACCTGCTGGATGAAAAGTCGAGCTCAGTTGGCACTGGTGGCACACTGCGACCATTGCGCTCCAAGCAAACGTGTGACCGTGACAATGAGGCATGTGGGCATGTGAGGGTGACATCGTAAATACCAGCGAGATGTGAGCGTTTCCCCAAATGATCAAGGGTATTGTTGAAAAGTTGACTTTGTTTGGCAATACGGCTTCGCAGGGTTGCCACTGACATGCAACGTCAAGAAATGTCAGGCATACTTGAAGTAATGGAAACGTTTAGCCAAACGCTCATGCAGTACTAGGATTCGAATATGTTGTGCACCAACTAGTCCTTGATGCTGTGGCACAAGTGGCAGTGTGAAAGTATCCCATGTACGCATATTATTTTCTTTGCAAAGGTCTTAGCTTATATCAAGAAAAAAAATTTTCTAAAACTGCGGTGGGAAAATTGTTCAATGCAACCGTGAATATGACCCTGATGTGCACTTTTAAAGCGAAACCGATTAAATGCAATGAACGTTTGGCTTATTTTAATAGTTTTGTGGTCAGTTTTGAGGTCAGGCAAAGTTAGGCAAAAATTTGAAAATATTTTGATAAGTTAGTTTTGAAAAAAAATGGTGGCAACCCTGAATTCGGTGGAGGAAATCTTTAGACGAAACCCCCAAGGTGGTATCATTTATCTTATTTTTTGCGTGCCATTAGACTTCGGAATTACATGTATCTTCCAAAGGATAGCCCTAAGCTGCAAGAAATTCAATTCTGGTGTCCGCAAGAATGCGGTGGAATCTACCAAGCAACTTGGGTTGATGGCCTGTCCTTGCTGACAGTGTGGTACTGTGTTGAATTGTATAGTCGACCAGGGATTGAGATTGCAGTTTAGGTAGTTTGGGATGCTGATTTGGAGGTTGTATGAGTACTATGAGGTGGGCATTTTCATCCTCGTCATATCAGTCGCTTGCAAAGTTTCAAATATTTTACGTTTTCATCTCTGTTAAAATACGAAACCGAAATGCAACTAACAACAACGAATGCACCAAGGGCAACTCTGTACCTTCTGGCATATACATGTATTCAATGGTTGATCAAATGAGGAGAGATTGGATGATGTAAAGATGAATTTGGTCAGTCACAGTCATTGTAGTCCTGGGATAGGTTCTCTAGCTCTCGCCTTATATTATATCTCTGGGTGTCGAGTCTGAGGTGAGGGAATAACTTAAAAGATCCAGTCAGTTTGTATTACCGTTGGCATATTAACGGTGATCTCAGATAATACTGATTATACGTGGGCTGCTCGCTGATTGAAAGCAAATCAATGTTGAAGTAACTCCATCGATTTGCAAACAGCGAGAGAAATCCGGCTATTTTCGACCGAGAGGCGATCTGTCAGGCCCATTTGGCGGCTAATAAACGAAGGTGGCGCCTTCGACGACTGGCCAATTTGTAAACGTTCATCGCGTATTTAACTAGCAGCTGGCAGCGGATTCCATGGGTAATTAATTGCCTTTCAGCGCCATTTTGGAAGAGCCATTTTTTCCAATTAAGAGCTGGAAGCTGAGTGAATTCGCCTTCGGGGACTCCTTTATGGCAAAATGTATGGCAAATGATAATGTTGATTAAATAAAACGTGGATGTCTTCAAGGCTTCTGACGCATTTTGCATGGATGAGCCGTTTTAACTCCCAGTGTTATTTTTTTTCCACTTAGATGTATGCGCGGAGTGAATCCTTCTTTCTGGAAATTAAAAATGCAAATGCGCTTGATAAGGCCGACCCAAAAGGATGCCCTGCATGCACAAAAATTACACATATTTGCGACAAATACTTATAATTGCTTCATGTACATGTATGTTTAACCGGGTGGAATTATAGTTCAACTTGGGTCCGAGTCATTTTTTTTATAATTTGAAAATGTACTCTTTATTTGTGAAAAATACATACATTTGAAGCAACCGTTGTGGATCCGAAAGTAGGTCTGGTATTCTTTTATTTTTCACGTTTTTTTAAAAATAAACGGTACATTTTTGAACTATAGAAAGTAACCCAGATCCTAGTTGGCAACCAATTCTACACAGGAAATAATGAATTTAGCAATAATTTTCTTTGGAAGACGATCGCTCTTGACCATTTAAATGTAAGCGTGGAACCCAGTCGGTTGACCGATATTTCAAAATTGCACGCATTTTGCAAATTTTGCGACAGTTACATGTTCATGAAATATACATCAAATACTGCAGGTAGCATTATTCTTTCAAACGGACCATCCAATGAAGGTGCTAATCTTCCCTTCATTATACTCAAATACTATACTTCATTCCAACGCTCCAGCCTGCTTGGCGTTTTGCTGCTTTAATGGTACCATCCTTAGCCGATCGAACAGCTTCCTCCCAATCACAAAGTCCAACGAAATGAACCAATCTATCTACCCAAACCTCCATGACATCAATTCACCCCGCAGAGGTGGTAGAAGTGGAACCTTACATTCCAATTCACTCATGAAACTATGGGCCCTTTCGGATCCATAGTTCCATTGTTCCATTGTGAATATTGCATCTGTGGCCAAGTTTCCATTAACGTCCGATATCTTGTTTTCCAGAACCCACAAGGATTTTCCCCGCATGATTGGATTTTGCGCCTCTGAAGCCTTTCCATCTGCCGAGCTATGCCCGCCAGCCACCATGCTCCTATTGGCGACCCTCACCCGATGAAAGCGCCCTCGTACTCCGCCAGACTTCACTCACATGACGCCAGCAGCGAATCGGCCTTCAGCATCTTACAGAGTGTCAAAGAACAGGTATGGCTGAGTCCCAGTGTTGCTCTTTCGAAACCAGTTGTTGGTTTTTCTTCACAGCTCTCTCTGACATCTGTAGCCCTGCTTTCAACAGAATGAGCTTCTGTAACAATGCTCTCTGAAGCGTTTGTCTATTTTGAGCGGTGAAGGGATCTCTGAACTTGACCCCATGGGGAGCAATGAAAGGCGGAATACCCAACTAGTCTGTCCAAAACCAGAATGGCACTGAACCACAACCAATGAAAGGCATTCCGCTTATAGATTACGTCGTTAAAGTATAATGCCACACCGTTGCCCAACGAATGGCACATGGGTTATGAAACTGGCGTGATTGACTGCAAACAGACTGTTGCATTCTATTGGCAATTCCCCTGAATCATTCTACGGGAATCCCCCAGGCATGGAAAACCTGGATTTGTCAGGGAAATTAGTAAGCCATCGAATAAGTTTTTTTTCACAACGACGAATTGAAGTACATTTTTAGCATTGGGTTAAATTAAAATAGGCTTCTTTAATATTTCAGAAAAAATATTTTCGGAAGTAATTTTTGTGTGAATTTTTCCAGTATGTGGAGGCCAAATATACGCATGGAGCACTGTTGCTGTTCTTTCCGGTGTGCGATGTAAATTACTTTTCAATTCAATTCAACTCAGCACCCTACTAGCAGCAAGTGATATGCCATGTGGTAGGGGGGGGGGGCGGAGGTGTAATCCATTAACCCAATATTATTCGCTGATTGCCACCTCAATGGGGTGTATACCAACATCATTGTAAAATTGAATTTCATTGAAATTCAAACATGTAATGACATGGAAAAATTAACGAGAATCAATGAATTCTAAATACCAAATCCAGTAGACATCATTGCAAGATATTTTGCTGTATTAGCAACTAAGTCACGACATCTATAAACCGGGAATTCTTCTTAAAATCATGTAGCTTTTGGTACATCATTTGTTAGGCTGGACCCCCGGGGAATTTGTTCTAAAAACCTGGCAAATCCAGGGAAGTTGCAGATTTTATTTCTGGGGAAACCCTGCTTATAGTTTTGGATAGACTATGGGCGTGGTTATGGATGTGATTGTTAGCTGTTAACTACTGTTTCAACGGTTTGTGGCCAGGTCAAGCTTGGCCAATATTAAAGAGCGGAAGTCTGGCTGCATCAGTTTGATGAGCGTCGCTTATGTTCTATTAATGACACGGGCACGGTAAATCACCGGCTTAATCATTGCGGATTACGGCCAAATTGACCGAGCGCCTATGAACAATGTTGAGCCCCAGAGTTGGTTTACGACTCGGGGTCACATTGATCCTCATTTCTCCAGTGGAGTCCGGAGCATCCGTCTTGCCTTGCGCTGATGCAGGAGTCCGTGAATTTCCATGGCTGTTAGGTCGTCTTTAAGCCAACCAGAACCGGTTAGGGCTAATTGAATTTCTTATTGAATTGGACACCGTAGATAGTGCCAGATAAGCGACGGGGAGAAGTTGATTGAATTACGCATGCAATTCGGAAAGAAAAGCAAACGGCAGGGCGCCTCCTGACTGTCCGCGTTCTGGAAAATGAAAGAAGACGGTAACTTGCCGGTGAACAAAGACAGGCCATTGTCTGTACCCTCTCCCAAGAATGGGACATGACTTCGCATTCCTTGCAGAGCAGCATGGGATCCACTTTTCTTTAGAGCTTAACAGTGCTAAAGTTACCGTATAAAAACAGATGCAAAGCAGACGTGGTTTTGGGGACCGGGCTGGGTGCAGATCCGGGTTTTAAACCTTGACAAATTATGAATGAGGTGAATTCTTACTTCTTCACTTTCCTCTCCCAACTTGCGTGTGACCGATAGTCGCATGAGAGTCTTGCAATAAACAGGAAACGATCATGTTTATTTTATATGGATTCTTTTTGAAATTGCCGTTTTGCGGTTTTATGGTAGGTTGTCCTATACCCAGTAGAACAACTACCGTTTAACTAAAGTTTATTTTCTGTTTTATTTATTGCTTTTTAAATCGCTCTAACCACCTCTAAAACCAGGCCGTTAAAAGAGGCACTAAATTAGTTTTAGTCATTTATTTTTATGACCTGCACTTGTTAGGAAAATATTGAACGGTTTTACATAATCTCTTGCCCTCGTGAGAATGATTTATTTTTCAAATAATCCTAACAGATGCTTGATATAACTTTAAGAAATAGCTTGCTCTGCAATTGATAAATGTGTTACAAATTAGCTTCAGACATATTTGTTCTTATGAGTTTGATTAAATCATTAGACAGCTTAGGAAAATATTAAACGAATCTTAACTTTAAAAAAAATATCATAACAAATGTTTTAATCTATAAAAAATCAAAAAAAATACTCTATAATCGGTTTAACTTTGTTTAAAATGTCTAGAATGTCTTTCCTGCAATAAAACGATTTATTACTCGTTGATGTTACGTTACCAAATCTTGTAGACATCATAACGGGATGACAGGTTTACTCCAGAGAAACTCCAACGCTTTTATACGGACAACTCAGGCGTATTCCTCACTGTGCACAATGCCCTGTTTGGCATGGAAGTAATGAGATGACAATAATCTGTACTTGATGCATACCTCATTGATCCTTCGGTTGCCTTCAGTAGTCCAGCTTCCGCATTTAATGCTGCAGGGTTGATGCAAAAATTTAAAAACCTGACCACCGAACCACCTACAGCAAGTTTGATTTCGCCCTTCATCTCCATGGTCTTACCCCATTTTTTGCAGTAAATCTCTTCCCATCATTCGCATTACAAGCCTCTTGGCTCGCGCATTTAATGATTTCAGAAGTGGGCAGACTTCTATCCTCGCAAATCTCAACCAAAACACATCGAGCACTTTTTGAGAAGCGATGGATTGAAAAGCTTTGGGGTGGCAACACGGGCCGGTCCTGACTTGTTTTTGATTTCTGGTATCCAGCCTGTAGGAACCACCCACATCGACTAGATAATAAATCACAGACTGGCGGTCACAAGACTGAACCATACGCTACAAATGTTCCGTATGAAAACACTGCAAATTTGCATCAAATATGGCAGCTGCGCAACTGGAAACCTTGAAGTTTTTCTTTACAATTCGAAAATCTCTATTTGTTATTGAAATGTTGAAAATAAACAACGAAGCTGCTGTTCGACGGTGGCCCCTTGTTTATTTGCTTTGCGCGGGGATATCCCTGCCACCCACTTGCTCTTCAGGCGTGCTATTAAACGCCGGAAGATGGCTTTTTTTGCCAAAAACGACAAGAGGAGGACCTCGCGCGTGCTGCCAAACGCGAAAATCGGCCGAAGTTGAAAGTTTAATCGACCCTTGGATGCTGATGCACTGATGGTTTCTGTGCTTGCAGGAAGCTCAGCTGGAGAAACTGACGCGGGAATTGGAAGCGGAACGTGAAGACGTTGCGAACAGATTGGTGCGGGTGAGCTTGCAAGGGCAAACTTTGGCTTGGGTTGACCGGGGAAATGCTTCCTAGGACCTAAGGTCTCTTCTCTTACAGAGTGAGGGCAGCAGCGGCATGCTCCGGGCATCGGACCAAAGTCAGGTGGACGAAACGTACGCTTGGCACTTGAGGGACGACGACAACGATTTCGGTCGCAGCAACGGATCGCACTTGGCGGAACCCTATCGGTAGGTTTGACACGCGCCTTGCTCCCAAACGTGCCCAACACCAGGTAAGCCTGGTCTGCTAATGAGCGTTTTTGAGCGCCATCGGCCCAAGCACGTTCATAACGTTTCATAAGCAGTGAAAATCGATGCTAATCTGCAGACACACTCGTACCACGCTTTACGGCCTGGAGAATTTGAGAATTTCGAGGGGATTTGATTTCGGTGGTAACCCCGTTATGGAACTGCCGTGGACAACAATTGCTCCTCTTTTTTTAAAAAATGGCATTTAAATGGAGCCAATGTTGGGAGAGAGCAAGATTAAGCAGAAGATGTTTTGTATCAACAGTGGACATTTCGGTTTGTGTTCACATGAATGTTCCTATAAAGGTGTAGGCCTATTTAAATTGTTATTCATAGTTTTCTGGTTTGCATGCTTATCAGAGTAAATACAGTGAGTCGGGGGGATTACTGTATCTACAATTAATTATACAGTTGGAGTACGAAATTTAGAGAAAAAAATTGGGGAAAACAAAGAATTTTATTGCGTTTGCTTGTTTTTTTTTGGGGGGGGGGGGGGTTGTTTAAATGATACGCGGTGCAAGCAAAAAACGTTTTGTGGATTGAGCCAGAGGGGCCATGACTGTTACTAACAGTGTCGCCTAACCATAAGTGCCATTTTTTTCTCGGTGAATTATCGTGATTATTATGAGCAAATTGCACTTCAGAGGCATCTCGTGCAAATGTTGACGTGTAAGAGTTCTCTTATCTCTCTCCTCACTTCTCAAATTTCTTGTTTCTTCTCCTTTTTCATGCTGCTTGTCTTTCACCAGGATGTGATACAAGATGTACAGAGAGTAAGTATTTGTAGTCAGCTGGTTCATCTTCAGCAGGTATTAGGTTTCTTCGAAGTGGCCACCACCATTTCCCAATGTGAGCTGGAAGATAAGTGAATATCTATTTCTAAAAAAAACATTCGGTGACATGCCGAAAATTACATTTCCCCGTTAATGATATGCTAGTTAATTATTTATGTTTTGGACAAATTATATTTCCACTACTTCCACTCTCGAAATTGTTTCAAGACATCGACATGGGATCAACAATTCTGTGAAATTAAGTTTTGATAATTCGCTGAACATATCTACCGTAATAAATGTATAATAGTTATGGCGTTAGGGAGATCTTTGTTCGTTCGTCTTGCTTATTGTATATCGGGGCTCATTTTGAAATTCTACAATGCAGGTAATTAGCTAAGTAATTTGCTAATTAGCACATCCACTTATTGTCAACTATATCGCATTTGCTGGCTGAAAGTTGGCCCCTTCTAAATCCACCGATTTCGAAAAAGCGTTAATGTAATTTTGGCGATAACTGGATTGCAGCGGAATTTCGAAATTTGTAGATGACGTGGAATACCTTATCAGGTGCCCTTTGATGTTCGTGGCTTTAACATTCGCGGTGTTGAATTTTACCGCCAGACTGGTACCGTAATGGTTTTTTGCACAGCGACTCTCCCGGGAAGAAATTTAATTAAAGTTAATGCGCAGGAAGATTTATTCGTATGAAATTTTCGAACCCTTCTTGTCTTCCCAAGGCAGATTTTCACTTTTTATCGCTCACTGGAAAACGGATGCTGGTTGCCCTTCGAGCGCCTCTTACATGCACATGGACATCAGCGAATGTTCCTATTTCGTTATCTGTCGTTCGGTGTGCGCACCTCCACAACCACTAATCAACTCCAGCCAAATCACGCCCTATACTTTTTTCCGTCTTGTTTTCGTTCTGCGTTTTCTCTCACGCACCTTCACCGCTGCTTCTCACGCTCACTAACCCGTCATCTTCCGACCGTTAACTCTGCTTTTAACGCTGACTTGTTCCGCTCCTCCGCACTGCTCTTCTGGCCACCGTTTCCTTCTGCAGACTGACCAATCGCAAAGTCGAAACCACCGTCAACCAGAAGATCGAACGGAAGGAAATTACGGCCAGGTGGGTTCTCGCCTTTCGGCCCTTTGCTTGCACGCTGGACACCTTCGATGACTTTGACCGTGGATTGGGAACACCTTCTTCATCAATCCTTCATCCCATTTCAGCCCTTTCGTTTCTCCGCAGAGCATGCACTAGACGTTTGGCTACAAAGCATATTTCTGTGAAATTATCCACGTGTTTTTTTGCGAGAGATAGTATACAGATAAGAGCATTTTGATTGCGAATGTCATATTTACTGCTACCCCCTGTCATTTAACTTTGATACGGAAATGCAATTTGTGATAAAGTTTTGTCTTAATCTTCATGCATTTCCTTTGCATATGGGGTGGTAGGAAAAGCTCGTAGCAGCTATCGTTTTAACACGAGTAGTTTTTTGTTGTCTTTGCCAGTTAAATCAGAGCCAATGCAAAAAATGGACGAACATACTGCTGAGAAAGATTGCATTAAACGTTTGGGCATCTCTGAAAATTCTCGGTATTCCTTTCAGTGACAGGTTTTGGAAATTTTGCAATGCTTAACAATCACAGCAGGTGTATGATGGGGAAGGGGTTATTGATTTCAGTTGGAGCCGTATTTGTTAACTTCACTTTATGTAATTTGAAATACTCTTTTTATGGGGCTGTGATTTTAACCGGTCTCACAATCCCTCGTATAAAAACTTCATACAAGTATATTTAAGAACGAAACTTGGTT
>JAQIXS010006307.1:0-10948 GCA_034700785.1 Rossiulus vilnensis | reverse complement strand
TCGGACATTTCGTTGCTGAGAAAAACATTTTTTTCCTGATTCAGGATGGTGAGTCGAATTTTTTGCACTAAAGTGTAAAAGCGAGAGAGTTTGTTTGGCACTTAGCATTTTCACGCCCATAATGCATCTGCATCCGGTCTCAGCCCAGTCGTAAATCTGCCAGAAAGAGCAATTTAAATGCGGTTTTATTTGGGGGGATAATTACGTACTTTTAGCCGCCATTTTATTGGTGGACCGGCTGCGTTTATAACAGATTATTAAATAAAATAAAAAATAAAATACAACAACTGCTCATAAACCGAAAATACTTCCACCCTCTTCAAACTTCCTCCTTTTACAAGAGCCAAACTCCAGTTAAATTTAATCGGCCGTTAAGCTAAGCCAGTTATTACGATTAAGGACTCTGGAGAAGATTAATTGATGGGCTAATTTGCACTGTAAGATTCTGTCAAATATTTAGGCCTAGCGGGATTCAAGGGCAACGAACTTTGCGAAGGGTTTAAAAAAAATTAACCAACGGCCTTGTTTTAATAAATGGATCAACCCTTTGTCCTGAGGCTGAAGCGCCACCTGGAATTCTTTGAGATTTACTGGAGAGATTCCTTAAGACCCAGTGTGGATTCGTGCTTGAGGAATCCCAGGAAGATTTCAGATTAATTCAGTATGCCTGCAGTATCTTGGTTGATAATGTCGGGCATTGAAGTCTTGAAAAATCTTTGGTTGAAATGATTTTACGAGTTCCATAAAGTGAATGTTTCGAATGTATTTTTTAGATTTATTTCATGTTAATTGCACTTTACAAAGAACGATTAAGTGTTTCGTAATTTTCTTACATGTTTTATCAATGCAACAGAAACATTTCACAGCAATTGTTTTTAACAAAGTTGTTTTACATAATTGTTTAACGCAATAGTTACATAAAAATTAACAAAATTGTTTTAAATTTGTTTACTAAAAATTTACAAAAAAACATGTTTGCTAAATATTTACTATGTTAATAGCATATTTATAAAAAACGTTTTTCAAAATATTTACAATTTGTCTTAACGAAATATCTACAAAAAATGTACAAAATAGTTTTTTTTAACAATATTGCTTTACGTATGTTTTCCGAAATGTTTAGCATAATATTTTTTTTAAAAAATATTCATAAATTTATAAGATATGAAGTTGAATCACGAAACACGGTTAATCGACCTTAGCAAAGTACAATTAACATTGACAAAATAACAATAATATAAATATAAGTAATATTCCTATAAATATTAAGCAAATATTAAGCTACTTTAGCACCCAAAAAAAAATTAACGCTAATGGAAGTAGAGGCAAAAAGGTCTATCAATGTAAATAATTTACATAATTTTAAAACGTTTAGATTTTTTTAAAATTATTAATAATTTTTTTTATAAAGAACGGGTAACTAAATTACCAAACCCGGTTAATGGAGCTGAAGACAGTTTTAGGGGCCATTAAAAATGAGTTAGAATAATGGCTGCTTCGAACATTTGAATCCAGGGGGCGTTGCTGGCAGCGAGTAATGCGAAGGGGGTTGATGGGAATTTTAGGGGGTCTCGCTGATTGGTTATCATTTTGACAGCCATAATCGACTCGCGGCTAAGATATGGCCAAAGGTCACGGGTGACGTACCATTTGACAATGGGTGTGGGCCTTTTAGATTGTAGGGTTTTTTTTTTTTTTTTTTTATTAAGCAGTTGGAGATTGGCGAAAAAGATAGCATTGATTGCGGGGCGTCTACGGGGTCATGGAAGTCCTTGAAAAGTCACGCATTGAAATCGAGGTCATTGAAAATTCAATTCAATTCAACTCAGTACCCCCATAGTGGCTTTACTTGAGCATGGTAACCCTATTTATGGACCACCCCTACTACAGCAGCGCCACCTGTACCGAAAGTGACGTGGGGGTGGGGTTACCCACCGTTTATGTGCTTAGTGAGCTGACAAAAGACGAACAATGAGGGTGTGGGGGGCGCTGCGATCGCAATCCAAACACCAGGAGCGAATTTGGCACCCAGGTGCCAACCCCTTGCCCCTGTGCAGGCTGTGCTGAGGACCTTCGGGGGCATCACCTTTCCTTCCCAGTGCATTAGTACTCTTTAGTTTAGAACTCGGATCGGATAACCCAGCGTTTGATGGACAGGGGGCGCCACTTACGCCCCCGTTCTAAGGCGAGGGTGGGTGGGCCATTTAGCGAATTGTGGTTCCTAACACCGGTCTCTGGTGTCACTTTGACCTTTTAGCGTATTGTTAGAAGCCTGCAACGCCATTAACACGGACCATCGGCACAAGAAGCATATCGGTGTGAAATTTCAAGCTTCTGGAGGCTACCAGAAGCCACTGGATCCAACTCAGACCCCCCCACCCCACCCCCACTCAAATGCCCAAATTATTAGACGATTAGCACCTCATCTGGGTGGTCACTGGCCCACCTACACCAGCGCTTAATTGCACTTTCTAAAAAAAGCTCCAGGCTATCTGGTTGCCAGCAATTTGTGCATTCCAACGTCTGAAGGGAGCATGCAAAAAGATTGGAACACATTTTTGCTGCAAATTCTTGTTATAATTGCTAAATTTATTTTTCCCAGTGTAGAACTGGTCGTCCGCTAGGGCCTCCGTTATTCGTTTATAATTTAAAAAGGTGCCGTTCAGTTAAAATAACACGTAAATGAACTTGAAAAAAATCCCTGATGCGACCTCCGATGTCCATCTTCGGAGGTTTCATTCGAGAGGGAAAACAAGTTTAAATAAAAGGAACATTTTCAAGTAATAAATGTACCAATTTCTATACTGGGGAAAATAAATTTAGGGATTATAATATGCAGAAAGGATTAGTCAGGGAAACTGTTTCCAAAAACCTGGAAAAGTCAGGGAAATTTCCTACTGGATTTGACCCGACACCCTGGTTGGGGTTAAAAGCAGGGTGCAAGTAGACATGAACTTCTTAAAAATTATTATAAAAAACAACAACCAGAAAACATAGAAAACCCGCCCATTTGAAACTAGTTTTTTGCTTCCGCCACGAGAGGGCGCCGTATCCATGTTAACGGCGTCGTTTAATTTAATAGTCGATTTGTTCAATTTAACTTTTATTACCTCTTTCACTCTTCGGCCAGCCCCTCTTTTGTTTTCGGCCGCTTTTTCACCGATGACCAAACAAGGATTTTTTTGACTTTTTTTAAAAAAAAAAAATCCTATCGAAATCACTTTTCGTGCCTTTAGCTTCAGTGCCATCCATTTCATCCCCCCCTTCTTTATTCGGCGTCTTCTTCTTCGATACCGTTTTTCTTGAATTGCTACCTTTATTATCATCATCATCATCATCTACACTCTGCTGAAAAAAAAAGTCAAGGAGTTACAAAAAAAAAAAAACCTGCCCAGAGCGGGCCTCGATCTCGCTCCAGTCGAAAATAGGTTGGCCCCAGTCGTGTGTGCGTTGCGTGTGATGTTTGGGGGGGATCGAAAACGTGTAATTTTGAATGTTGTTGATTGTCCATCCTCCCAGCCCTCATTTGTCAGAAATCGAAGGCGGACTTAGGATTTAGGCCTAACGATCGGAATGTATTACTAGTTGAGGGGAATTCGGTTGATGCTCAGAGGATGGGTGAAGGGTGAGGGGTGAGGGGGGATCTGAAATACCTGTTTGGGGTTTACTACGCTTGACCACGCAAACAATGAGCAGGCTGAAGTTATACTAAAGAATCACGGGGCAGAGATACGTGCATTTCCGACCAATTGAACGTTTGAATTTATGTGCAATTGTTCAGTGGCACATACACTTGCTGCGCGTGTGTAGATAGGAAATGATTTGATTCGTCCTCATTTAGGGCTAAGCGACGATTGAATTAATGAAAAAAATTATCACTCGGCTTGTTTCTGTTTCCAAATTGTGGCTAAACAGCATTTCATTTGTCTTCCATTTTTTAATTATTATGTACAGTTTATTTACTGCTTACATCTTATCTTCATTCTTTCAATTCTCCGAAACGATGATTTTTACAGTACATACAGAAAAATGGCTGGTGAAACTGTTTGCAAAATCAATGCTTGAATTAGAATTCTTTCCAATCAAAATGACGTCATATTTGGTCATTATCGTCCTCCTCAAATGGCGTCATATGCATATATTTTGTTCTTCTGAAATTGCGTTATATTTGTCCTGTTGACGTCATATGACAAGGACATACATATACTGGGTAAATGGTGAGTCTTTGATGTAAATCATGCATTTTGCAACAACTGTAAAACCAATTATGCAATATTGTTGTTGTGCATTTTGGATTTGCATATTATGTAATTACTTTAAGGAGGTGATTAAGTGTTTTGTAACCATCACTTATCCCTTTCCCTGTTTGGGAATAAACTTATTATTATTATTATTACTTGGAGGGGGGGGGGGGGTTCCATTGACAGATAACGTCATATTTGGTCCTTTTTTGTCCTTCTCAACCCTCTGGTGGAACCCTGGCTGGAACCCAGAATTGCAAGAGAGCATGGATTTCATAGTTTCGTACCTTAAGGGAGGAGGGGGCGAGTAAGGAAAGAATTTCAAAGACGTGCTTCGCATGGCACTCATAAAAAAAACCAACCAAGATGGAGGTAGGGTGGGTTCTCGTTTTTTTCTTCTTCTCCCTTTAGCCCGGGGAGAAAAACAGTTTAAAAAGGCGAACTGGATCCTCGTTATTACCAGTAGCCTTATGGTGTGATTGTTTCGAGTCGCAGACTGCATTAAATGTAAAAGGGCTTTGATTCGCCAGGAGGGGGAGGGGGGCGTGGCCTGCCCCCGAGGAACCGCCCTCCCCTCGCCCATTGGTGCTTCTGCAATGGCGCGTTCCTTTAGGGAGATAATGAAACGAAGGGAGGAAGGAAAAAGGAAAAGGAGGACCTTCGTCCTTGTATTACGAGATAGCAAACCAAACAATGACAACAGCAGCACAAAAAACAATTGCGAAAAAGGGTGATCAGCCTTTGAAAAGAAAAAAAAAACTTGTGTTTTTGTTATTATTTGTTGTTCTTTCGCCCCCACCGATGCAATCGTTGATGGCTTCTTTGGGAACGTGCGAGAAGATAGGCGCAGAATGGCACCTGACTCAGTATTGGACATGCTGGAGATGCCATGCATGGTACGTGGTGAATGGCACGTGTCTGAGCATTGGTTGTACTCGCAGAGTGGCACTGGAGATACGGTAGAATGGCACATGTGAGCATCGAATATTGGCTGCAGAATGGCACTTGTTCTATAACACGGAATGACACGCTGGATGCTCGCAGAAAGACACGCGTCTCAGCATTGGATGTAATCAGGATATTTGTGCCGAATTGGATGTAGGCCTACGCTTACAAAATCGCACTATTCCTAGAGTTGGATTATTTGCAAAATGGCACAGTCTGAACATTGGATGTACTCGCAGAATGCCACTGCAGAATCACGCAGAGTGGCACGTGCCTATACATGTTAGATACGCCCTGTTTAGAGCAGTCCAGTTACGCGCAGAATGGCACATGCGTTTTAAAAAACATCCGATGAAATAACTGCGCAACTGGGTAAAAACGCGCGGCATCCAAGGCTTTGGGCGTGGAAATTAGGCTGAATTTATTTCAGCGCCACGAAATTTAAAAAAATTGTAAAAAAAAAAAACCCCAACCAAAATACTGCGGATGAAAAAACAAACATCCAAACGTGACCAAACTCCGATTTGGCCTCACGTTTTTCGCAGATTCTTAGGCGATAAGATTGACACGCGAGACAACTTCTAAGAGGGTCTTTTCTTATGGAGACACCAAGTGCGACTTATAGTCGACATTTAAAAATGTTTTTTGTATGTCCTGAAATACTTTGCGTGCCTCTTCAGGTAAGCCATCGAAGCCACAGGTGACGCTGCGGGCCCATTTTTTGTACCCAACTTAAACTACCAAAAGGATTCGCACCGTGCAAAAAAAAATGCCAGTTTTGCTTCAATTGCTTAGTATAATTTAAGGATGCCAAACCATAAGGTATTAAGAGCCAGACTCCCTCACGAGTGGAGTGAATTTGTCTTTGTATCCGTACTGCTAATGGGAAACAAACATCATTTTGTAGTGGTCAATATTTGGTATTTCTTGAGTGGATGGAAAGGACAAAAAGACATTTAGACACTGAAATCTGCAGATATCCAACTCTTGAGCGGTGTTACTCAAGGAGACGGGGAGGGAGTAAGAGATTTTGTCAGTGTGTCACTGTTCCTGCTTCACAACTGGCCCTTGGGGCTGAATTCGAGATGGACTGTCGGGTGCCGAGGCCCTAGGGCCCATTTTTTTTTCTTTCCTTTCATTTTTGTGTCCACTTCGATCTGTCTCTTCAAAAGATAACATCTCTGCCTGTCCCAGTTGTCTGTGTTTTGACGACAATGGGCATTGTTTTCTTATTTTTGTTGTCCACGTAGACAGGTCCTGGAGGAGGATGAAAGAAAATAAGACTTCCTCCCTCTTGTCTGTGTCCAGTGGGTCCAAAAATCTGTCAGTGAGGTGCTTGAAAATCCGTCGAAAGATCAGTGTTTAGGTCCTTTAGACGTCATTGGTTTCGTTACAGAGCTTCGTCTATTGGTATAAATGTCTTTGAAATGTTTAGATCGTAAGTCTTTAATGAGTGATTAATTGAAACTCAGGTCTTTGAAGTCCTTTAAGTCATTGCTGGTGAAAATCCTGGAAACGTCATTGATATAAATGTAGAGCGTTATAGAACTTGAGATCATATTTTTTTAGTACAAAAATGTATATTTTTAAAGTAGTCATTAAAGACATTTTTAAAATTTTGTAAACCAAATCGTGAAACACAGTATAGGCCTATTTCTTAACATTTTTGGAAACTTTCTAAACGAATTGGTCGTTTTGAATTCCCTTTATAATATATAAAATTGCGAAAAGTTATTTTGGCTATTTTTTACCAATTTATGTTGTAATATCTTATAGAATTTACAGTATTTACATAATTCAAAATCCCTACGAAAACTGGCCTAAATTCGTAAAATGACCCGTTTTTTTTTCTGTTTATTTATATATTTTGAGGAATCAGACATCCATTTTGACATTCTTTTCTCTGGAAATTTTTATTGAATTACGAGGCCGAATAGCTCTTATTTTGGCAAAATTCTGGACATACGGAACCATTTTCCATTTTCTGCCCTATCGTATTTATCACGTAATTTTGAAACTTTTGATAGTGCAATAAAGATTGGCGAAACCGACGTTTTTCGCATATTTGAAAAATAATTAATGCGCCTTAATTGACTGCCACCGGGGGAAAAAAAAACATGGCGGCTTCATAAGAATTTCACGCTTTTGCTCTACTCGCCAGGTATTTTTAGGACTTTACAAAAAATGGCCGCCACAAGGTGTTTGTTATCCGGGCGTGACCCACCCCCCTTACCCCTGGAACAAAAGCATAAAACACGCCGCCTCGCCCTGCATTTTCTATGTATTTTAAGCAAAAAAAATCTTAAAGAAGAAAATAAAAAAATATGCGAAATCGAGATTTTGGATTCGCTCAGGTGCATTTTGCTCGACATTGAAAATGATATTGAAAGAGGGCTTCACGGTATAAAAAATTAAAAAAAGAAAGAAATGGCTGCCGTTTGATGAGCGTGACGTACGCCACCCCCCCTCTCTTTATTAACGTCTTCATTTAGTCCTAGGGGTTCTTACAGGGCGACCGCAGAACTTCAAGTTCCTTGAAAATACATTTCAAAGATTGGGTGTTAGGTCAGAATAGTTTGACCGTTTTTCTCAGTGGACATGACGTCATTTGTGACAATTTTTCTCCCAATTACATATCCATTAATTATAAGGTCTGGCGATTATAGGCTTGAGATTGAATTGTGACGTCATTCAGAAGTTTTTGATCATTTTATTACAATTTGTATCCCGAGTTATTGTTCTGTAATAAGGTCAAGCATTGGATGACCAAAAATGAAGACAATCATATGAAATGTTTGAAATCAATATGACGTCATTTTCTGCTGTTTTAACTCGAGTTTAATGCTTCATTAACAATAGGGTCTGAGATTGAAATTATGTGGGACAGCACAGGCTTCCTCAACAAAAACAAGCGGGGGTCAAAAAAGTAGAATTTTTCATGGACAGCCTCCTTAATTTTATGCTTAATTTGAGTATTTTTTCCAAGTTTTTTGCACCTAAAACAGCCGTTAAACATGACACTTGTTTTCACTCCTGAGACAATCGTCTCAGTCGCGCCCCACCGCCACTTCCGGCGGCCTCGCGCCCCCTATACCCGCGGCCTTACCCTGCAAAAATTGGTCACACCGTTAGTTTCGCTTTCCACCGCTAGGTGGGCCAAGCTCTAATTACGCGCTTTTTTACTCGTTTATTTGTGCAAGTCAAGGCGTTTAATGCTCGATAAGGACAAGCTTTAATTGAAGCCCCTCCTCCCTCTGTTTATGTGGATGTGGGCTTTTTGAAAGAGTCATCAAATTTAAGTCAAGCCTCTCCCCCCCCATCACCCTAAGGACCGCCCAGGGGACGCGGACGGGATGGAATTAACACGGGTTTAATCGGCGATTACGGCTTTTTCGCTGAGAAATTAACGCGCGGTCGGTTTTCACATTTTGAGGTCTCAATTTGTTCCCAAACGCACCTTTCAAAAGCTCTCCCAAAAATTCTTTTCGCCAAATTCGGTTGCTGTTTTTTTTTGCCCTCCGAAAACCGGTGCCGAAATTAGACAACATTTCTGGAGAGAAAAGAACACGAAAACTGTGTAAGTTTGGCACAAAAACAAACTAAACTAGAAGGAACTTTTGGAAATTAAACAAATGAACTGCTTTATGACCGTTTTAGTGATTGGTAGAAATGAAACAAGTGCACCAAAAAGAACCTTTGTAGGTTTGATAGGTAGCTACACTGGGGTAGAATTTCTGTGGGTGTTTTGGACAAGCTCTTTAAAAACTCGATAAATGTAACGTTTAATGAAGAGCTTCGTATTTGATATAACTTCTGTTCTGGATATTTGAGGAATTCACTCACCAAAAAATGAACTATTCCAAACAAAGAACCTTTGGAAGTTCAATATATTTGCAATAGTGGAGAACCTCTAAAGTTTAACCGTGTTTCTGGAACGTTTACCCTATAAAGATGGTGGTATTTAGAAAACGTTGTCGTATAAATGAAACAGCTATGCCACAAGGAACCTTTAGGGTTTTAAAATGCTTGAAACACTGGGGGAACCTTGTTAAAGGTTCAGGGTGTCTTGTGGGGGTGTCCAAGAAAGTGTTTTTTTTTTGCATGGTATCACTTACAAACGCTTCCAGTAATTTTGACTAATTTTTTTTCTTTTTCTTCGTTCTTCCAGGTGAAGATAACTCTTTTGGACAAGAACGACACTCCTCCATCTTTCCGCAACGTGTCCCGTTCGTACAGCGTCTCAGAGGACGCACTTCCGGGTTTCTCGGTGGGTCGTTTCGCCGCTGAGGATCCCGACAAGGACGGTGTCCTATCCTACCGTCTTGTTGAAGGTGGCGATGGCCGATTCGCCCTGGACGGTTCCACTGGCGCCCTCACTCTGAGTGCGCCTCTGGACCGCGAGGAGAGCGCCCTCTACGAGCTTTTGCTGGAAGCCGATGATGGTGTCCAGAGGTCCAGGGTGTCCGTGGTCGTTTCCGTGACGGACAGCAACGACAACGCCCCCGTCTTCAGCCGTTCTGCTTACTCCTTCGACATTCCGGAGGACGCCGTGAGGGGCGCTCGCGTTGGCACTGTCTCTGCCACGGATGCAGACGATGGCGCCAACGCGCAGATTGGATACTCGGTCGTCTCCGACTGGGGAAATGACGTCTTCTCCCTCAACCCCCAAACAGGGGTCTTCACCCTCACATCGCATCTGGACTATGAGCAGGTAAGGGCACCCAACCAATTCCAATCTCACATATGACGTCATTTTTACTAGAAAAGAGTTGCATCTTGGGAGATTCACTCGGAGGAGAAATGTGACGTCATGAAAACTAGAAGGAAAAACTGGCATCAGTTTCGACCTTAGTGATAAAAATGACATGGTTAATTTATTTAGACAAATGTGACGTCATTTCAACGAGGAAAATGATGATCAAATATGATTAGGAAAGAGAGGTGAAAAGGAGTAAAAATGATGTCATTTAACAATGGAAAATCAGTCAAATATGACGTCATGAAGGGAACTAAATATTGTTATTTGAGAAGGGAAAATGTCCAAAAATGATGTCTTTTGACTAGGGATGGTAAGGGGGGGATTGAAATGGAACAAATACGACGTTATTTCCCTTAAACGAACCAAATATTATCACGTAATTTGACTAAGGGAAAAAAGACACTATGATATCTGGCTAGGAAAAAAATTAACCAAATTTGACATCATTTAACTAGGCAACAATAGTTCAACATACATGTATGAGTCATGTGACTAGCAGCTACGACGCTCCCACTTATTAAGCGGCGAAAGGGTTTTTATGGACGATCCCCGTGGCCGCCATCTTGTTGTTGTTGCTTTAGTGTATGGCCGGTGGTGGCGGCGGCGTCTTTTTTTGTTTTGGCCAATTTGAAGGAATTTTGTTCTCCTGGCGTTAAAACGAGAAATTTGGCCATGTTTAACACCAGATAGTTTTCAATTCCATTCAAATTACGTTTTGAATATTTTAACTTTTTATGGGCTCGTAAAACGCCGAGCCTGCCCCCTACCTGCGGGTCATGTGGTCTCATCGGACGTGCGGAGGTGAGACGAAGGGCACGACCCGTGTTGCACCATGGTTGCTTTCATTCGTCGGTCAGCTAATCGTCGATTAAGGGATAGCAGCCCTGTTTTTTAAAGGGGTTAAATTCGATTTAATAAGTTTAATAAAGTTTCAAAAGCAAGTCATGTCTGTATTTTTTTTATTAACTCTCGATTATGGCCCGATGTCCTTTTTTATTTATTT
>JAQIXS010006306.1:0-10949 GCA_034700785.1 Rossiulus vilnensis | reverse complement strand
TCACAAAGCGTGTTACGCCATTTTTGGCTTTGACACTGGGACGGTCCAGAAAAACCCACGATGCATCAAACGATCCGGTTCGGTACATTACTGGTTTGCTAACGTCGTGTCTACTACACCGAATAAAAGACTTTTAAAAACGCTGTTTACCGTGTCTCACTGACAGCATAACAGTAAATAATTAAATAAGAGTCGATAAAGCATAACAAAACTTTCCTTTCGTGCCAAACTAGGGGAATTAGAGAGTAAAGTACATGGTCACATTGTCAAGAGGGACAGAGGGACCCGATACCATCTCCCAATAATAAATTTGGCGCGTATTTCAAATCTCAAATGATTTCTGAGCCTAGTACATGTATAAGGGGTAGGAACCCAGCCCTATCAAAGGGCACCTTATCGTTGGCCTTTACAGGAGTTCAATACCATGAGTAAGGTCAGTGCAATGAGACAGAAAACAAGAATGGAAGAAGAAAGAGTTGTAAGCAATAAAGAATCAAATGTGAATACCGCTCACTGTAACTTAAAGGATAACGAACATGAACTTCAATCGATTCTATAAGATTAACGGAACCTTGTGATTTAAATGGCAACTTGGCAATGCTGAATGCCAAACGATAGGTAGTCCATAGGAGAAGTTCATTTAAAAGAGACCAGTTAAAGCTACCAGATGAGCATAGTTGGCACTAAGTAGTTACATCAGGAGAAAAAGTGTAAAGTTTCAATTCTATATAATATGGACTGGTGCTTAATTGTATTAAAAATCCTTTAAGAAAGAATGGAACATGCAGAGGGGAGTAATCCCAAGCTGTTAAAGGAAATTCAAGAAAATTCTTATCAACAATTTTATTTGCACAACTACGTCAGCCAATAAGGCACATTCTGTACAAAACAATGCAGGTTTTAAGCAACAAATTAAAGACTGGGGAATGGCTTTTAAGGAAAAGAGAGCAGAGAAACCGTAGATTTCGTGCGTTATTTTCGATGAGGACCACAACCGACGGCGGCGTTACTCGCGTTATTTACAACCTGGTTGCTTACACCCGCCTGACCGAGCCTGAGAAGTCGCTGTGTGCTTTGGCACATATGTACACCGGGCGTGTATCCGGGCTTATTTACAATGGCCTTTCGGCTTTTTCCTGGAAACTTGGTAGGATTTCAAACGAAAAACAAATCGTCCGAAATGAACTTCGTCGGTCTGGAATGTGTCCAGGCGGTCGCGGCCTGCCGCCGCCTAGTCCACCTTGATTCTTTGGCTGAATGCTTCCTGCTGCTGCTGCTTCCATATCGGTTTCACGTTCGTCCTCTTCAACTGGCCATCCCTGGGCGACGGAAAGTCATGAGTGAAACGCAGAACAACTGATATCCGCATTTCGTCCAAACTTACCACGCGAGATCCACCAGTCCGCCACGGTTCGCAATCTCTCCCTTAACTCGGTTGGCAAAATCCACCGCGTCTTCACCCTCCTGCAAATTTCAAATTATAGCATAATGTAAATTCATGGTTCAAAAAACCCGACGTCTTCATGCAATAGGATCCAGTTTTTGTGGAAATTTCGTCCATTGATGGTTTTTGAAAAGAATATTTTGCATTTTTTTTAAAAATTAGCTTACGTCGTTCATTTAACAATATTCCAATTTTTTAAAAATTTCCAGAAACACTTGCGAGGAAATTGAAAGAAATTGGCTCGTGAAAATGCCAATGGAATTTTTAATGGAAATTCTGGTTGTACTTCAGTATTTCAATAGTTCAGTATTTTACGACTATTTTATTTAGAATTTATATTTTTTTTTAAATTCGAATCGATACACATTAAAAAAATATTACTTTCAGTTTTCCTTTTTAATCAAACTTCAATTTCGAAACTGAGTCGCGTCCAGATTTAAAAATCTTGATTCATGCCAATTTCTCTACTCTTCCGCGTTTTTACTATTCAGCGGTTTCACCGGATACGTCGCGCTGATCGAAACGACTCAAGCCAGTAAAATGCCTTATAATCAATAAAACTGCTCGCTGACTGGAACATATAAAGGTCTGGATACATCTGGATATACAGTGTACGATCAGCGAAAGGGTTGGACGTCAGCAAGATCACATTTACTTACTTCCCGGACCATGGGTGGCAAGTACCACACGTCACAGACGATGGCCCAGCTCGTCATCATCATCAGCAAGTACTGGAGGTAGCCCTGCTGGCTGCTGTTCCAAAAAGGATCCCCGAACTTTGGATCGTACTACAAGAATGGACGAAAAAGATGTAGTTTGGGTTCTTGAAGGCCTAGCAGTCCAGAAAGCCTACCTTTATTGCGACTGGATAGACCGTGGCGCCGATCTCGAAGCTCCCCTTCTTGAACATCATGACGGAGGTGTTGTTGATACAGGTTCCTAGGATTCAGAGAACGTAAGAGAAGATCTGAGAGGGGCACCGACCCCAAAATGTGGACCTACCTTCCGGAAAAATGAGAATCGGAAGCTTGTTCTCGTCCTCAACGTGCTCTTTAAGCCTACAATGACCAAAAAGTTTAACGGAAAAATTCTTTTCCATAAAAATGGGATCGGAAGAAGGCTGGAAAGCCGCTAACCTTCTGGTCACAGCATAGCGGTCTTTGGTTTCGGAGCGCTCGAACCAAATGTGCGAAGATGCCCTGTTCAGCGCCCTCTGAAGAAGGCCTAGGAATCCACCGTGACTTTGTCCTATCTGAACGGATAGCGGCAAGATTAATAAACCATGTCAAAAAAAGTTTTGATTTCCCTGATATTTCCTATTTTCTAAGGCATTATGTTGTGAATTTTTGGGATATTTTTACACTTTTTCTAAATACTGATAATCCTTGAGAAAGGCTACAATTCCCTAATTACCCTAAAAAGTGCTTAAATTCCTTTATATTTCCTTCTTAGATTTTTAGTTCCCCGATTTTCCCCGAGAACTGCTAACATTTCCTGATTTCCTTGAAAACTGCTTAACGTCCCTGATATTTCCTTATTTTCTCAACAACTGCTAAATGTTTTCGATATTTCCCTCCTAAATGCTCATTTTCTGATCTACCTAAAAACTGCTAAAATTCCCTGAGATTTCTATGATTTTGCATCCTACATTTTAATTCTCCGATTTCCCTGAAACCTGTTAAAATCCCCTTATATTCCTCGAATTTCCCTCCTACATATCAATTTCCCGATTTCCCTGAAAAGTACTGAACTCCTTTTCATTTTCATCCTAGATTTTATTTCCCTCATTTTCTTAAAAAGTATTAAATTCCCTCATTTCCCCCTAATTTCAAGCCCCCGTCATTCCTCCGGTTTCCCAGGCATGCCCTTACCAGTGCGTAACAGTTATCACAGGCAAGCACCACAACGTCGATGGGCGACGTATGATTCGCCACGCAAATTCCGGCGGCACGAGCCCGGTTCTCCCTGAAAAAGCGTTGAAAAATTCCGCTTTCAATTCAACTCAGTACCGCACCATCAGCAAGGACATGACATGTGGTTCACCACAGCCTTACCGGTCATGGTAGGTGACTATCGCCGAAAACACCCTGGAAAGGATGCGGAAGCACATCAGGCTCACGTGCCCATTGAGCCACTTCTTGAAGCGGCAATCGGGGATGTAGCCGATGCCCGCTGTGCAGCCACACAGAAGCCCAACTCCAAAAACCAGCAAAAGCAGCCTATTTAGGATACCGCGTTTCATTTTTTGGAGGTCATCGACAAGGAATGCTCCAAGAAGGCCCATTGAGTTGATCAAATCTCACAACCAATCAACCGGCTCACCTTACGGGAAGCAGGATCATGTATCTGACGAGGAAGCCCAGGCCCCAGAGAATCGTCAGGCGCATGCTGAAAAGAAGGAAGAAAAAGTTAGCCCGGGGCGGCTCCACGGGTTCGCATCGGCGGAAGGTGGAACGTTACTCGCCTGATGAACTGGTAGTTGCGGTTCGTCCTTGTCAGCAGGTTCCAGGAAACCAGTTCTGGAAAGGTCCAAGGAGAGAAACGTCACCAAGATTGTAACGAGAAAGAAGCGTTCCCAGTTAACATCTTACACCCCGTTCAGACCGAGCTTTCGGAACTCGTTTTGCTACCAACAAAACTTAGAATCTTGAGGTCTGAACTGTGTCAGGATAAATGGAACTCGGTTATAACTCGGGATTTCATCCCGTGTTCTGGCAACTCGTTTCGGTAGTGAAACATGTTGGAGAAGCATGTACCCCTCCAAATAACCTCCTTATAGGGGTCGTTCGACAAAATCCCCTTTTAGAATTAATTTTTCCACCTCCCGATCACACAGGTGTAGGGTGTCTTGGATTACGGTTCGAAATTAATATGTTGAAATTAGATAAAGGATTGCGTATCACCTTCCGCTGAAAACCTCTTCGTGACTTCATCGTCGATGATGGACTTTTGGAAGAAAAATCAGAGAAACAAATTTATCGCATTCGCTCGAAGCGCCGGCATAAAGGAAGGTTACGGGCTCGGGACATGCCTCCTGAGCCCTGATACTCACTTCAACCCCTGCCTTGATCAGGTCCATGATGAGGGTCAGGTTGAAGGGCTTGTTCTCGTCGCCCGCGCCCATGTCTGCAGGCTCCTCGGTGTCCATCTTGGGCTGAGGCACCAGTTTCACCCCTTCCCTGGATATAACTGGAGAAAAGGGAAGGCTTAGTACCGGGTTAGGTGCACGCCATGGCACCAGGGCACCTTACCGGAGTTGTTGTAAAGTCCATTTATATTGCTTGCCGCATCCTCATCGATGCTCCGCTTCCTCTCGTGCGCCTTCTCGATCTTGACTCTGCCATACTGGAATAAAAGAAATCAAAGTTTTACATATCAACTTATGTCACATCAAAACATGCATCTGATACTCGAGTCTGGTCCGCGTATTAGTCCATTTCAAAAAAATTAATTTCTGAAAACTTGATGGGAAAGTCAAAAGGGCAGTTTGACCGTGAAAATCCGATGAACAGACACGAACAGTTCAAAACATGTTTGTCCCTGTTGTTTCTGCTATAATAACTGAACAGTTTAATGACCTTGTTTGTACATCTGCTCAAGTCGACATCCTCATAATTCCAATGGCCTTAACAAATTTATCATACTGGTGTTAACTGTTTACCTTAGCAACTAATGAATTCTATAAACATGGCATGCAAACGACAATTAACGATATTTTTTGGTGATGTCCGTACAAAAATACTGCACGAACAAATCCAACGAACAATACCGGGTTATTACAAATGAATAATTGCATAGAGCAGATTAAACAACACATTACTAGAACTAGAAAATGCCCAAGTTTTAGTTATATTACTACATGTTATGTTTTTTGAAAAACCTGCCAAATTAGTGTACCGTATTTTCCGATCAAATGGGCATCAAATTTCCACTTCCATCATTTTAATGATAAGAATGAGTGTGAAGAAGAGTTCTTTGTCATTGTTTTAATTACAGAATTTAGCGTGAAAATGCTGCCCATTGCGTAAGTGTTCGCATGATGTAAGTTTAAGTCTACAGGTCTGCCAGAAGGTCTACAGATGTTTTTTATTTCTTGATTATAACTTTAAATCTCCATTTTTAAATCCGGACTGCACATTTACAACTTGAAATATTTAAATAATCTTATTTATGCAAGTTCTTGAAGTTTGACTATTTCACACTTTAAACAAATGCATTATTTCGCATTTTTTTTACAGTGCAAGTCATGCCATTTTATTCACCAATTATTTATTTGGTTGGGTTTTGAACAAAATTTGAATTTGTTTCAAGGATTTTGTGAAAAAATGTGAAGAAATAGGATTTCAAATGTTTTCAATCTTCAGGGAAATTGTTTTGAACAGAGGGTTAAAACGATTAACTCTACTACCAGATCATCAGTTCAGAACAGTTACTGACATCACGCTTTTCCAAGCAGAACAATTGAATTTTTCAGATAAAATGTGGTGGAGGAATGGCAGAAACCCGATAAGCAGCAAACGGATTAGTCAATTTTCCCAGAAAAAGACACTGATAATTCGAGAATTAAGGTCAGGACGGCTGCATCGTGGCATTATTATATAACGTTCTGGCATGGAAACATAATCAGGCTGTCACAGACTTTGATTCGACCATATCGGACACGCAGATCAAAATATAGATGCTCAGATGATCCGAACAGAATGACCTCGGCCAAGGGCACATGGTGTCTGGAGGACATTACTAAATCTGGACAGAAAAGTTTGTATGAAGTGGACCAAAATCCATAATTTTTAATTCAATTTTTCAGAATTTTACATTTAATTTTTCATCATTTTACATTCAATTTTTCAACTAAGATCCCTGTTTTTATGGGTTTAGACAGATCACAGATCTGGAAAAACATGGACTAAAGCCAGGGTGGCGAACAATATCCAAGATTTGAAATTTAGGATTAAATTCTATTTAGGATTAGAAGCAAATATTTTAGTATTTTTTTAAAAGGTAGCACTGGATGCATTAATTTATTCCTCATACACCTATGTGTTTGGCAAAGTAATACAATAATAACCTCTGCATTCAATAAATTTGACAAAACAATGCACAGGGTTTGTAATAATTTGGAAGAAATTATAAAGATTTCAATGTTGAATTTGTTTAGCTGCATTAGGACTTTTTTGGATTATTTAGGACTTATTTTGTTAGGAGTTTTAGGTCTTGTTTGCCACCCTGAAAGCTGAGATGATCTTCTGTTTGGGTGCCCATCAGACGCGTTGTCTGACAGCAGGTGGTTTCAACAAGTCAAGACAGTGCCACTTACCCCGGGTGCAGGCCAGTTCCACCCGGATATAGGCCAGGACAGTGGTACTAACATGCATGAATCAATCCAACTTCTTAATTGCACACTTTAACTGTAAATCTCCATTTCTAAATCAAGGCTGCATGCTTGCCACTTGTACTTGCATAAACATTGAAATATTTCAAATTCTTCAAGTTGGACTATTTTACATTTTCAAACAACAACAACAGAAAATATTACTTCTTCACATTTTCACAGTGCAAATCAAAATTATAGGAACACATGGGAATTGTCGTGAAATTAAGAAATATAATTCTGAACCACGTGGGAAGGGTTCATAAATGGTATCTAGATGCAACACATGCATCTTGCAACAGTCAATGTTCAGAAAGAAACATTTGGAGACAGCGCTGATGAGGGCAGTGCCAACAGCAGCTGTTGGTTTGTCAAATCAATGGCGACAGCTGTGCACAACCAGAAATAGTGCTGCTAATTTCCAAATAAAGACCACGTCTGGGCTGTGATTTCACCTTCTGGGTTGATTTGGTTTTATTATTCTCACAGGCATGCATGGATTTCGACATGCACTTAGTAACGTGGACACATGGAACAGTGGAGCTCCAGCTCTTTCTGATAAATTGCACTCGATTCAGCCGAATTTGAATGATGCATGGCAGTGACTACGAATGTACAGAAAGGTTTTCATAGCATGTTGGGCATTACATGTATCTTCACATACAAAAATAAACCATTAGAATCAGACAAGCCTTCAATCCATTAGCATTCCGTACTATGGACATGTGTGGTGTTCAATTATGAGTTGATTGTGAATTTGTGTTATATGATTCATGAAAGGGAGTTTGATTTAGTGGAGTTGATGTCCACGATATACTTGATACGAAAACCACCCGACGGAAGTCCATTTTTTAAGAGTGCGTAGAAAAAAAACAAGGTTGTTTAGGTAGTTTTTACAGACATTTTCCACACTGCATTCTGTTAATTTACATTATTAAGGAAATGAATACTGCATTCCTTTAATTAACATTATTAAAAAAATCAATACTGCAGTCTGCTAATTACATTATTAAAGAAATGAATACTGCATTCCGTTAATTAACATTATCAAGGAAATGAATACTGCATTCCGTTAATTAACATTATTAAAGAAATGAATACTGCAGTCTGTTAATTACATTATTAAAGAAATGAATACTGCATTCTGTTAATTTACATTATTAAAGAAAGGAATACTGCATTCTGTTAATTTATATTATTAAACAAATGAGTACTGCATTATGTTAATTTACATTGTTAAAGAAATGAACGTTAATAAATCCCTTGATTTCCTGACCGGTCGAAAGGGAAACACGAAACTAAAATCCGGGATTGAAAATTTGCATGGAAATTGAGGAAAAATCGCATGCAATCATTTTTTTTTGAAACCCTAGAACTACCACCGCATGTAAGTTCTATGTGGTAATTACCATTGGGGTTTATATCGATATAAATATAAGTGATTATTTCGTGAAAAGGTGTCCTACGATGAGCTTTTCAAAACTTTTACAAGTCACTCTCCAACTATGAACCACAATTTCAATACCGCTTATTTTTGGACAATAATAAACATTTTACAAAATTCCTTTATAGAAATTTCTGATGTTTCCCTAAACTGTACAACGATACGACATCAGTTTGACAGACTACGTTTAATGTGAATTTAATGGATGAATTCGAAGTGTTCGATGGGTTTTTCTAATGATAACGTCAGCATAATAAAATTCATTGAATTTTATTAAGAATGTAATTCAATGAACATGTGTATTTCTAATTTAATGTCACTTTGATGGGTTTAAAAACTTTTGGGGGCAAGCTCGGAAAGCAAACGTTTACGAAAGAGAATTAATCTTTTATGTGTTGAGGACAAACGAGCATTGCCAGACAAAACAATGCAATAGATTGTTGCAAACTAATCTGGGACACAAAGGGCAACTTGAAAAAAATACACATGAATTTCAAAGTTTAAAGTGCAATAGTCCAGGATATTCAATGGTAAAAAAAATCCAAAACAGTTCCAGGATGTTTATGGCAGTGGACACCTTGAACGTAATGTTTGCAAGAAATTTTATACACATGCAGGATTTCAGGCAAAGTCAAGGTTTTAGAGGCTTGCCCACGACATTTAGCGATTTATAAAGCAAAATCCGTAATTTTTTATCGAGTCTTTGAAAATTCTACGACATTCAACGATTGATAAGGAAAATCCGTAATTTTTTAATAATTCTTTGAAAATTCTATGGCATTACTTTAATTAGTAAGCAAACTATGTACACGTACAGATGACGTTATCCAGAAGACGTGATTTTTGTTTGTAATATTTCAAGCCATTCTGTACCAAAATTTGTAATCAGGGCTCCGAATTTTTCTCAGACAAACGCATTCAGTTACCGTAACGTGAAATTTCTCAGCGATTCTTCTTCGATTTTCAGGCTAAAATCCACATTTGTTATGCATTTTTGAAATTCTTTATTCTAAACTCCATGATTTCCGACCTTTTTTTTCAACGTTTTGCGTCTCCGGGTTACCTCAATTGATGCTTTGAAGCAATTTTGGTATAGAAATTTTGACCAAAATTGCGATTTCCAATCATTGTTTTCATCATTTTGTAGCTGCCTCTCCATTATTTGAAGGATTACAACGGTTTTAGCCTAAATCACCAGACTAATTTCACAAAAGTACCTGTTCCCCACAAAAAAATTCACCAAATTTTGAGGTGAGGGTTTGCAGTTCGGGCTATTTTCACTTCTAGTATTATTGGTCGATTGGAAAACCCCGCAGATCAGGTGAAAGCAAACGTTTTAACATGGAAAACCTGGAAAAGTCAGAAAATTTTATTTCCCTTAAAATTCCCTTGCTTACATTCCATGACAATTCCCAGGTGAGGGTCTGTGGCTCAGGTTATTCTTATATTCAGTATCATTGATCGACGGGGAAACCCTACAGGTCAGGCGAACGCAAACGTTTTCAACCTGGAAAACCTGGGAAAGTCAGATTTTATTTCCCTTAAAATTCCATGACAGTTGCCTGGTAAGGTAAAACAATATCTACCTAGGAACCTAAGATTTACCTCGGATTGGATGACAAACCTGTCACCAAGTTAGCACCTGACAGTTCACTGATAGCAACTGGCGTGGACTGCCGCTCAGCTGTGCAGCAACCAGAAGTGGTGCTTCGCCTAATCGGTCTCGCACGACGACTTATCAGCACGATCGTGTTTTAATCAACTGCATCCAGTCAAACATCTGATAAGAGTTTCTTAATTTATGGCCTATTGAGCATGTCTTGGGCTGCCTTGCCTAAGTGCCAGGGAGCGTGGCACGCTACGATGGCGCAGTGGTGGACGCCTCTGGGGATCACAGATCAGCAATTATTTAGTTGAAATGCATGCCATTGCATCTTTTTTCGTGCACAGAAATTCAAGCATTTCAACTTTTTCAAGGTTTGCAAAATGCGAGGAGGCTTGGGGGGTTGGGGGCAATTGGTAAAATTCAAAAGTTCGGCTTTTTACCTCGAATAACTTCAGCAGAGCGGCCACGTACAGCTTGCGCACGCCCAGGGAGACGCCGAAGGAGGCCAACAGCAAAGATATTCCCAGGAAAATTGCGAGAGGAAGCAGAATAAGAGTGCTCAGCAGAATCCAAACACCTGACACCAACGCCATGTTTACGCCGTATGAAGAATGAGAGAAATATCGAACGCGCTTTACCTGCTTGGTTAGGATTAGAGCATGTGGCTAATCTTAACCACACACTGGTGTAACAGTGTAACCAGACTACGACTCCTGCTTGGGGATATTTTTTAATCAAGGAAATACTGGTGGATAATGATTAACAGGGCATTATCAGGCTACACTTTTAAACGAACTTGGCTGTCGTACGTGTTGCTTTGTAGGTTAATATTATTTATGTCGTTGAAAGTTGCAGATTTTGGCGTAAATTGCGTCACTGACAATGATGTGTACTTTACGGAAGCCCATAGGAACAATGTAGTACGGAAGCTTTTACGGAGTCCATCTGCTTTTAAAGATGGCGCCAACTGGCGAGCTGCTGTTAATTATGGATGCATCTAGTCATTGAGGTGATCCCGACCGACCCAATCCTAACCATACAATAACCCCAACCTGTATGATTCCATAGATGAAAACATGTTGTT
>JAQIXS010006305.1:0-10949 GCA_034700785.1 Rossiulus vilnensis | reverse complement strand
AAAAATTTATTTCCCGGCTGGCCGCAATTATGGATATTTTTAAGGAGGCTGGCGGGCCGCATGTTGGTCACCACTGAGCTAAGGCAATAGGCCTGCGAATTTTCAGACAGTTAAAATTCTTTTTTAACTATGTGGTGAAGTTTGAAATTAAATACATTAAACGTAAATTTATACATCTTTAGCCAACAACTTCAGCGATTTTCCAATTTTTAAAAATGAGATTTGGGACGTATCCTTTGTAATTTATTTGGGTGTGTATGATTTTTTCAGTATTTCAATACTTACTTACAAATAAAGGATGGAAATTAATGTTTTTTTAACCTGAATATAAACGTGGGATATGTCTATCGCGTGAACGTAATGCAATATTAAAAATATGCATGTACATTTATATTATTTTCAAAACGTGGTCCAAAAGCGTTACATTGGCATAAATAAGATAAATTACCATTCTAGACGATATACATTAATTTAATTTGTCATTTCCTTTCTGAAGTTGTACACTTTTCCTAAGCAACGCTCAAAGGATAATTAGTTACCCAACATCTAGACGAATTTTTAAAATACAATATGGATGGCAGCATTTCGTGTTTTTCGTATTACGTAATTCATTAATTTACATGACGTTTGTTTTTGGTATAAATGGAAAAAGAAAAATTGTTTTTTTACACAATATATGGCAGCATTTCGTTTTCATTAATTAAGATGACGTTTGTTTTTGGAGTGAATGGACGATTTCACAATAGGCAAAAGGTGTTGTGATTTCGCAAAACTTAATGCAAATTCAGCTTGAACTTTCACCTGTCGAATGCTGGCGCGCCATTTTCCACTCGCATATTTTCATTTATGGTCATTTAATTGCCGACTGGACGCCTTGGCACTGTACCTGTCATCCTCATATTCGGCTGAAATCTACCACTGTTTCGGATCATATGAGTCAATCGAAAATAGCATTTGGATTCCTTTGTATTTAATTCGCATTGCGTTGCAATCCGGCTCTCAAGAATTAACCGAAAACATCGGAATTTGTGGTTAAATTGCGAGCTAACGGCCTCACGATGCCCAGGAATGACGGTCCTGAATTAGTAAGTTTAACTACTACTCGAAAATCATTGAAATGATTTCCAGTTTTATCTGTAATTTTGATTTTTTTCCCCCTCCGTTCTTGTGCAAGAATTTCATTAATTCTTTTAAATGATCCCAAATGTGGACGTCAATTAATGTTAACAGATGTCCTTTTTTGACGTTTTTTTTAAACAAGTGATTAAATTACTTCTTTCTTCGTCATTATTTCAGCCTCTAATCGTGAATGTTGCTGGTTCACTGAATTGTGGTTTTTGTAAATCGCACTGGATTCGTATGGCTTTCAGGAATAACATGTTTAAAACATTTTCCAGTTGAACATATGTTTGAAACTGAGGAAGAGGGGAAGGACTGCCCACGACGTCTCCTTCTCCAAGAAGAGCTGCTCTCGCCAGTGGTCACTGGATGCGTACGTCAGCGACCAGACCACGGCGTGGCCGACGATGACCAAGAGATGTGCCGCCCTGATATCACGTCCGTGCATAAAACTCATCAGCGACGAACAGATTCACGAAATGTTTGAAAAAATGCTGGTCAGTCAACTGCCAATGGTAGCCCTCAACAACAGTAACGCATAGTTTTTTGAAGCCAGAGTAATGCAGTACATGCATAGCTGTAATATTTTCAAATGCACATAAAAAAGGCAAAAAGTATCATTCTACACTTGTCAGCAAATAAACTGACACCCGAGACATTGATGAGGAATTTTAGTCGAATCAGGCGCATTTTAAAAGAGCAATGAATTGTTCACGAAACATGCTATTACCATTTTAAATTGGATATCTACATGTTGAACAAAAATGTTGTTTTTAATACTTATAGGTGGGCCTGTTTCATTGCTCGCAAGTGTGGAATAATGATGAGTAAAAAATAACGAAGTAAAACGTCAGTTTGTTAAACAGCAGTTACTAATGCTTAAACTGTATTTAATCGAATGCTTTACCGAAGTTTTTTTAACGCTTGACTGCGGTTAAAGGACATTGCATCGGTACGATTTTTTTTTTTTTTTGACCTTAGGATGAAATGAATTTGACCGAAGAAAAGAAATTGCCTCTGCGAAACCGCGACGCAGCTGCCAAAATAGAAATCATGAAATTGCACGTCACCAGTGTCAATTTAGTAAGTATTTTAATTTGAGCTCGTAAATTGCGCTTAAAAAATGTTAAGTTTCAATAACAGTGTCATTCAGTTAAACGAGCAAGATATCTAGCCTTTATCCCATCACTGGATGTTTTTTTTTACAGAAGTACGAAAGAATGTTTTTATATCAATATAACACATGTTTTCTTTTTTTTTAAAGTTGCAGACTATGATTTTAGACACTGAACTTTTAGACAACTGAAAAAATTTACATTTCTCTCGCATTATCACACATTTAAACTTGAAAAATAATATGCCTCGTTGTCCCGAGAGTTTGATTAACACCCAATACTTCTTACGAACTTGAAATCCATTCTTTTTTTATCTTTATTGTTTTTCAACTACGAATTATCCTTTCAGGTAGATGGAAAATTAACCTGTCTCGATGATTACATTAAATGTTTGAGCGAAGGTGCTGCTGCTAATACGTCGACCAAAAAGCTTCCCAAACTGTTGGAGGCGATAAGGGTGGCGTTATTCAGTAAGCCGATTAGGTGAGCCTCAACAGTTTCACGTCATGGCTTTTGATGCAGTTTCAAAGAAAAAATATAAATAAATAAAGGCTTAATATTTTTCAGTTGGGTGGAAGAGTTTTCCGATAGGGGCTTGGACCATTTGACCATTATCCTGATGAGGTTTTGCTACAAAAGGTCCGTAGTTGGATGCGAACTTCTTTCTTTTTTCGTGAGATCGGAAAAAAACTGGTGTCGATGTATTTGAAATGTCTGAATTTTTCATTCAGGGATGGAAAACACGAAAACATCATCCAGGAATGCATTCGATGCTACCGAGCACTTTTGGTAGCCAGGGTAATAAAATTATTTTTTTTAAAAACTGCCCGCACCTTAAAGGTATTTAAAAAAAAGCATTTTTTCAGCAAGTAGATGTCCAATTTAAATATTGGAACAACTCGTTTTGTAAACAATTTATTGCTCTTTTAAAACACGCCTGAATTGATTAAAATTTCTCGTTAATTTCTCTGGTGAAAACTAGCTATTCCGATTTTAATTTGGATATCTACTCGGGTGAACGAAAAATGCGTTTTTTTAATACCTTTATGTGGGCCAGTTTCTTTACTACTATTAATAATAATGTTTTTTTAATTTTTTTTACATAATTCTGTGCTTCCTCTGTGTAGACAAGCGTAGAGCTTTTACTAAAAACAAATAAACCAGTTGGATTAGTGCTGCAGTGCATAAACGCAGTGTATGTTGCCTCGATGATTGAAGCGCTGAAATTCGTCGCAGATTTGTGCTACGCCATGCCTGAAGGGTAATTATTGAACATTTATTATGAGTATAAATGTATTCAAATTAGGGAATTTAAAAAAAAGCCCTCGGTAGTTTTGCTCTATATTTGGAGATTTCCGTCCAGGTGAAAACATTAAAGCTGCTAAATCTGCAAATAAATGCACCATACGCATAAAAAACAACATACAAATAAGTATATGAAAAATAAAATGTACAAGTAAATATATTAAATATACGAAAATCAAATTTCCAATGCGAAATTTGATCATTTTCAAAAGATTAAAGTTACATTCAAGTGTGAGATCTTCTGAATGATATTTTTTTCGTTGAAATAGTAAAAATGATGTAAGCAAATATCATGGATGAGCCTATTTTTGTATTACTTATAATTGAATTATAAAAAAACATATATATAACTATTTTTGCTTCCAGGGTATAAGAAATTTAACCCAAAAAAACGACTTATGCGTATTTATAATAATGCTAATTTAAAGTCTTACAGTGTAAAAGTTAGCGTATCAGAATAATGAAACAACGAAAGCCAGGGAATTACTGTGCAAATTTAGGAACGTAAAGATTGTAATATGAAATTTGATAATTTACACGAATATTTCGTATTCAAATGTGAAATAATCTGAATAATACAGAATATTCGTGTAAATTATCAACTTTCATATTACAATCTTTAAGTTACTAAATATTCTGAATAATACAGAATATTTCTGATACAGATATAATACAGAAATATTCTGAATAATTTAAAGCATGTATAGGCTTAGAAAATTACGAAGAAACTATCTAACTTTAAAGTTTAGTGTATAAAATTTCAGTTTTGACTCGCGATGTTACTAAGAGCTTGCGTTTTAATTTCAGCCTGATGAGGGTTTTGGATGTTTTGTCAAATAATCGAACCAACAAAGAACTAAGTCGATTCGAGTCTATATTGGAAGGCCTGCACGTCAAAGATAACTCCGTTTTACTCGTAATTTACTCGCGCTGTGCTTTTATTAATCACTATAATTATAATTAGCAACGATTCTTCCGAGCCTGGATTTCACGATATGTTTATTTTTACACATATAATTAGGCTGCTACTTTAAGATGCATCAATGCGATTATCAATTCCCCAGAAGAAGATGCTTTGAAAATAAAGTTGAGGGAGGAAGTGATGAGGGATGGATTGTTTGGATTATTGCAAGAGGTAAAATCCTTTCTTTACTATATTTAAAATGGTATTTATTAATTATCATAAATAGTTTTTTTTAAAAAAAGAACAAAAACACCCAGGACGGTTCGTAAATAATGTCATCCTAAAGTCAATACCAACAATGGAAAAAAAAACATTCAAATGATGATTATTTTTTAATGAATATAAGTTATGATTTGAAAGGGGGTTACTGATATTTTAACTTTTTAACTCAGTTTAACTTTAACTATAAGGAATATTTTTGTAATATTTTCGCTGAGAATACTGTACTGATTTCAAAGATGCATTGCAAGAATTTTCTCATCAATTATAAAGCCCAAATGGAGAATTCTGGGGGAAAAAAAACTATGATAATTATAGATTTTCATGCATTGTTTTCCGCTGTGAAACAATATAATTCGTCTGTTTTTTTTTGTTATGAAGAACATAACAATAAAATTAAATCAATTGAAATGTTTTAAATTGAATTAATTCTGCGCACGAATAATCATTGATCGCAGGATATAATTATATATTCGTTATAAAAAGATCCAAATCTTATAAAATGTTGAAAATGATGTCCAGTTTTAACCCTTTTTGATATTTTTTTTTCAAATGTTAAAATTCCACACGTTCTAAAATGGTCAAGATTTTGCCCAGTTTGAATTACAAAATGTAGCTTTATCACTAATTTTATTAAGCAGAAATGAATATTTTGAGACGAGTTTTTAAAGATCTTTGCAATTTGGTTAAATTTAGTTGGACGGAAATCATAATAGAGACGTGAGGATCCAGCTGGATATATTCTGGAACGACAACGAATTGTCCAAAGGGAAAGAGTTTCAAAAACGAAAAAGTTTACGAAAGCAGGCCATGACAGCCGCTCTGGACATGCACTAAGAGGTAAGAAATGATAATTGCGATGATAAATTTATTCCTAAATGTCGATCAGCACATCGCATTATTAAAGTTGAATTTTTCTTCATTTCAGCTGCAAAGTCCCAAAGCCGTGGCTTTACCGTTACTAATTTTAAGCTTAGCGCAACATCTTGGATTGCCCTCGGCGTTTTAATCTCCGATCTTATCTCGATTGTTTAATATTATTATATTTATCATTTTATTTCTATCCGCCCTATTAGCGATACTAAATTTTCATTGTCCTCTTCCCGAATGTTTGCTCAGGTTTTTTTTTTCTTGTTTGCATTATTTAGTCACTGAATAAATTATGAAACATGTGTACTTGGGAAAGAGATAACTCTGTTACTTAATAAAAATAGTTTCTCGTTACGTAATTTGTCAAATTTAAGGCCGTTGGGGATTGAGATGGCATTTCCAGAGTAATTGTCAGTGTAAATCACTTTTCTGATAATCGTGCATTTCATTAAAACTTCCTCAGAGAAAGTGCAACATTTTCTGAAAATAAGAAAAATGGAAGATCTCTTTTAAGTTATTGTAAATATTTTGTAATTAAATTCGTTACTAATGGAGTTTTTGCAAATCCAGGTTTTAAAGTTTGGGATCAGGCGTATTCGTTGTCAATAAATCAAACGTTTGACCTTTTCCAGAACCGAAATTAATTTGGTTTCCTGACAAATGAATCGGTTTCCAAGGCTCGGAAGATAATCTTGATGTTTTGTCACGATAATGCAGCACCTGTCTGGTTTTCGGAGATATCGGCGTTGACACTTTATTGTGTTTATACTGTATCTTTTTTTCCTCCCAAGAAATGCAAATACAAAATTTGCGGAAATAACAGTTGGTATTACGTCGTCGTCACCACGCACATTTCTACCGTCGCGTTTTGTCGGTAATTGCTCAACGATTTTGCTTGTGTTCACAGGATATTCGATCTGCATCCACATCCAAATCTGATTCACCCGATTCCTCACAAAATGGCTGAGGAAAAAAGCGAAAAATCTGGCCAAGAAAGTGCGGGGTTCAAACCCGAAACGACTGCCAGTTCGGTGGGGGATCTTCTGGCTGCCCTGGACGACAATCGGACATCTAGTGACCACTTACTTCACATTCTGGAGGCCTTGAAGGGTTTCATCAAAACTCAGCCTAGCAGGTATATTTCGTCTGGCAAATGCTATTATCTCGTTGATCATATTTAGCAAAATCATCCCTCTGACTTTCCCTGACCAACCCAAACAAATTCTACAGCAAAAAAATAACAAAGGGAATATTTATTTATTTATTTATTTTAAAAACTATGTTTCTTATTATTATTATTCAGCTCTAGTAATTTCTGGGCAAATAAAATATATGCGAAATGTCTAAATGAAAAATGTAAAATAGACGAAAATATTAATGTATTTATAAACGATTCCTTGATGCTTTGAGCAAAAATTATCCCTGACTTTCCAGGCGCGCAAGTATCCCTGAACTGTTGAATTCCTGATTGACTGATTTATTCTAAAAAATACATTTGAATTTACGCGAAAGTGCATTAATACGTGTGACTGGTACATGGTACTGGCAGATCTCGATAACGTATCAAAAATTGTTGTTGTGGAATAATACCATTAAATTTCGATGCCTTTGTGTTGTTTTTGAAGACTTCTCACGTGTATTTGCAGTTTGGAAACGGATTTTGGACAAAACGGGTTGAATCAGCTGGGCCGCATTTTGGGCACAAATCATTATAAAACGTTCGTAAATTTTCAGTTTCGTTTTAAAAAAATTATCGGTAAATATGGCAGTAATTTTTATAATTTAAATCGCACAGTTCAGAATAGTTTCAGAAATCGTTTAAGAGTCTTCTTTGAGATGACAAAGTTTGGTTAATAAACATAAATCCTCAATTTCTAGTTGTTTTATTTTTAAAATCTGCGAACACAAAGTTGTTGTTTGATAAAAGTAATGTAAAGTTCTCAATATCCACATACTTTAAAAAAAATTGCGACGAAAGCTTTTTAACAAATCATTGCGAATTAAAACAGAATTTATTTAAATTTAACACTTGATCGAATCGCTCATTGTCTTCGATACATTCAGTGACCTCGACGTAAGTAGAGGAGAAAAGCTGCATTTGGAATGCATTTATTGCATCAAGGAGCTGCTTAACAAAACGGTATAAATACTTTTTGTTTTTCCAAACTTCACTCAGTTCTGATTGTCACGAAAAACATGAAAAACTGTTTGCGTTTTCAGGCTGGTCTTAAGCTGGTTATCGCAAATAAAGGAATTGTTTCGCAATTATGCAAATCTTTGGATTACGCCTTTCCGTCCATAATGATCGCGGCGCTGGACTCGTTATCAGTGCTCTGTTTTTTAGGAGATGGGTTCGTTTTTTGTTTGTTTTTTTAAAACCTTTTTAACAATATTTGTTGTATTGCATTAACGAATGCCATTTTTCAGACACAAAAACATTCTCCAAGCATTCACGGAGCTTTTCGAGGACCAAAAAGACTACCAAAGATTCAGTTTGGTTATCGATGGACTATCCATCAGCAATGATGCTCTAGTGGTAAGGCCGAATTATCACCGCAAACCAACACGAGAACTTGATTAATTTCTACAATTCTGCTTTTAAATTTCGACCTAGCAGTGTTCGTGTTGGAAATTCGTGAACTCGGTGATTAATTCCTCCACTAACTTGGACTTGAGACTGCACTTGCGAAACGAATTCATGAGAACGGGATTGAGAGACGTTTTGGAAGACATAGAAAAGGTGACCTAAGACCTTCGCATCTTGTTTTTTTTTCTATATCGGTGGAAATGAATTTTTTTTAATGAAGGTTTTGTTTTCTTTTTGTAAAAGAAAGGCCAATTTCAATTTAACGTCATCGAAATTTGGCGTGTTTTAATTACTTTAAGTAACTACTATATCATAAATAGGTATTGAAATAACTTTTTAAAATAACTATTTTAAATTGCATTGCCAAGTAATTGCATGTTTCAGTTATCTAAAATAACTATTTTATTGCAAATACGTATCGATAACGTTGAATTAAAATTGGCCATTCGTATTAGGTTAAAACCGCCTGAAGACAAACAGACGAAAAATTAAGTTTTATTGTAGTTTCCTTTAAAAAAAAACATGGGTAAATTATGTTTAAAGAATTAATTTACAAAATTGAATTTGAGACGTTGTTATTTCGTTTTATAAACAATTAAATAGTCAAAAATAACCACATTGACAGATGGTAATAGCAGTGCTGTAGGGGGGAACACTGAACAGATAATTGTGAATATTTTTAGTCATTTGCCGTTGGTTCAATTTGTTTGAAGGGCGCGTTGAAATATCACAACAAAGAAGCGGAAATGCAGCTGAACGTATTTCATCGGTACAGAGAGCAAGACTCCGACAAAATCTTCCAGCGGTTTGACAACTTAAGATTTCAATTCGAGTATCCTTTTTATTTGTCGATGAAGTACTAACGATCGCTCTCGTAACGAATTATTAAAACAACCCAATTAAAATAAATATATTAATAAAAAAAAGGATAAGTATGAGATTGAATTATTTATTAATACAGGTTCTTAGGGTTGAAGTCCCTAAATGCAGTCTTCGTCCTTAATTAAAATAGTGAGATAGACGAATGCTTCGAACTTATAAAAACTAGCATTTTGGGTACGAAGAGCGAACCGCTACTGCTCTCCATTTTGCAGCACTTGCTTTGCATCAGGGATGATCCAAAAATCAGGTGGGATGGCTTAATTTCATTCACCAATTTTACAGTTTTTTTAAAAAAATTGCCTAGGCTAATTGCGATGGCTAAATCTCGATTGTTTCGTCTATTCAGGATAGCCTATTATCGTCTGATAGAGGAGTGCATTTCCCAAATCGTGATACACCACAGCGGATGCGATCCGGATTTCAGGACGTCTCGGAAAGTGACCATTTACGTGAATCCCGAAACGGGTAAAAACCGCAGTGTTTGTTAATTTCGAATCGGCCCGATGCACGGCATAACAAAGATTTTCAATTGCCTCGGACTTTAGGACAACTCCCACAAAAAATCGACGAAAACGAGGAAAACGTGGTGCGAGAAATGTACCGGAAAATCGAAGAAATCGTCCTGGAAAAGCAGGCGCTGGAGGATAAGATCTCTGAACTGGAAAACGAACTAAACAAACGTCGGGCAAAAGAAGAAAAGCCCTCGGACGTACGTTTAGAGAAATCAGAAAAAAAAAAAGTCAATCCTGCGGAACTAATTCGTTTTGATTTTTTCAGGAGACCGCACAGATGGTCAAAAAAGTGCAATTTCCCGGTTGCATCGACACGAACGTTCCAGCTTCTCAAACTGCGACTTCGGTCCAACCGGAAAAAGCGGAAAACGGAAAACTGAGCATCGCGATGCCAAAGTCTCCCGACAAAGCCCTCGAAACGCGTCCTTCTTTTCTGCACAGCATGAGGTTTCGGTCGAGGAGCTGCGGAGGAAACGGCGCCCTGCAGAAGGACATCGAAGACAAAGCTCGGAAGGCCAAGGAGGCAGCGGACCAAGCGGACAGAGGAAGGAAAAAGCGGGAGGAGAAGAAGCAGGCGGTGAAGAAAATTGACAGAGGTGAAATTTTTGTCATCTTTAAAAGACTACTTCTTAGGGGTACGCAAACACCTGTTGGCTTCATTCTTGATACAGGAGCTTTGCTCGATATTTCAACTTGCGGATATTTCATCACCAAGTGATTCAACTTGGAAAATTTGAGAACACCGCGTAGACGGTCAAGAACAGTTCCCGATTTCAACCTGAAAGGGGTTCTTTTAAAAGTGTAAAATTCGGTGAAATTTTTAGGAATCGCAGATCGACATGCAATGGGGGTGTGGATATTGCCAGAATGACTCGTTTTGGCTAATCAACGCCTCAGAGATTTGGCCAAAGAATATTCCAAAATTGCCCTCAAAAAGTTAAATAAATTAGATATTTATCATTAGTGAGACCTCTTCTTGAATATTGCTGCGCCTTGGAATCCTTGCGGGGTGGGTCGAGTGCAGGAACTCGAAACGGTGCACTTAGAGCTGTTAAGGATGTACCAAAAGCATGCCCACCGTTGGTGCACACCCCAGTTCTGAGTTGAATTGAATTTTTTGCTTGAAGTACTTATTATAATTCACTCAATTTCCACTATTTTAGTCGCTCGCCAAACTAAGGTCGATAAAGCCATGGCCAGGAGGAGCACACCGCTCGTCTCCAGCGAACTGGAAGGCATCAACCAAGTTTCAAGCGGGAACAACTCCAACCATGGCTCGTTCATGAAGACCACCGCTTCGACGTTGAAAGCTGGCCCCGTGAGCCCGGTTTCCAAATCGGCAAGTGAAGAGAGTGGAAAAACGAAGCCGCGGTGGT
>JAQIXS010006304.1:0-10950 GCA_034700785.1 Rossiulus vilnensis | reverse complement strand
AAAATCAAACATGTTTGATTCCTTGTCAGAGGCCAGACTGGAGTCCTGGGCGAGTCCCCACTATGCACGTGTGCATAGGTTTGCATGTGTTTGATTTTCAGGACTGAGGCGAGGGTCCCACTATGTTTTCACCCTTATTCAAACATAGTCTATAGGATATATGGCATTTCAATGAAGAGCGATAATGGAAGCAGCTCGAATTCGCATAAATAAGCCATTCTGGAAATATGAATAAACCAGCGTTCATTGGTTGCCATGCTAACGCGACGTATTCTTCGTACTCTTAAGAGGGTTTTTTAAACGTGCGTTGCGAAGACGTCAACTGTCAAAGTATACTGACGAATATGACATGGTTCTCCATGCAGAAACAAATGACTGATGATTTTTGAAAAAAATGTCTCTGACCATGACCGTTAACATGTAGTGTCCACTGGATTTGGTACTCTTGATACCATGATATTCCATACCTCTTTCCAAACCATTAAAGCATGATCAATAAAAATATGAACATTTCAAAGGGCAAAAAACTGATAATTAACAAAGTGCTGAACCGAAATGAGCCGAAAGCTTTCCTATCATGCAAAGATATTATTCGCTCACGTTTTTGCTTCAAATAATTGCTCAATTTATTTTTCCCCAATGTAGAATTGGTCGTTTACTAGGGTTTCAACTATGTTTGTAATTACAAAATGCCCCGTTTATTTACATAAAACTTTAGAAATTTAAAAACAAACCGATAAGCAACCTCCGAAACGAGCGGTTTTTTCAAATTTCTTAATTTTTTTAATAGTGCTTAAAATTGGTACATTAAAGAAAATGTCCAGTGAATCAAATGCAAAAACACGTCATGACGTTTGCATGCCTTCTATAACCTGAATTTCATTTCATTATTTTTCCCTGACTTCTATTAATCCCGTAAATTCCTAACGTTTAGCTATGTGAAAGCTATTCATAAGTCCAATTTCCCTGCTTTTCATAAATATATTTCTGACAATTCCAAGCCGTGTCCGCTGACGGAGTAGGATGACCAGATTTACAATATTTATTAATGATAGGATCGCAACCGACTGATCAGACATGTCAGACGAATTTTAACAAGGAATACACAGCAGTTTAAAATTAATTTTGTAATTATTTTCTTTTTGAAGCTATTATTTCCTAAAATAACTTGAAACGTTATTAAAGAACGAAGTGGAATCAAAAATTACATCTCGCTATTGAGTAATGAGATTCCCCAACGTATCCAAGATAAACGTATTAGCAATGAATTCTAAATTACATCTCTAGATTTTCAATCATAACGGCATATGAAGTTAGTTTGACCGATAAAGACAGATCGGCAAGACATTTAACACTATCGCTAATTATATCGACATTTATCCAAGACCATGAAAAGATCAGAAAAGACGATCGTGAAACTCAATGAAGGGGTGTTACTACCTTAGGATGGTATGGATGCTCAGCTGTCAAAAGTGACAGAACTGCATGCAGCTCACAATTGTCAGTTACAAAACGCAGTTCCAGAGATGGGAATAATTGTGATCAGTACTAAGTACAGTAAACGTTTTAACTCTCGCGGTTAATTGGGTTAAATTTAATTTGTAGCTCTTAGTAGGGAGCAATAGGAACAGTCCACCATGAACCATCGCAATTTTTCTGCAAATATCTTCCTTCATTATCCATTACCGTCAGAATGAAACTAACCAGATGTCACAATGACTAAACATGTGTATTCCTACATGTATGTCCATGTTAAATGACATCAATTGTAATATAAAATGACCCATTTTCACATAATATGAGGGCGTTAATGTTAGCAGATGTCATTTTTAACGTCATGCAACGAGTCATGCATTATTTCTTTCTTCGTCATGATTTAAACTTTGAATCGCGAATGTTGAGGTCGCGGATCTTGAGGGTGCTTCTACATTTTTCGGTCCGACATTTTGAAAACGCCGATGATGAAGCCGCGAACGTTGAGGATTTTCCAGATTCTATTATTACACAAAAATGATGACAAATTGTGCGTAGGTGAAAACGAACAATGATAGGCACTTCAGCTTTGTCCCATCCCAGATCCCTGTCAAGGGCTGCCTTTACAAAGGTGGATAGTCGAGGAGCAAAATTTGCCAAGTAAACACTAGGATTTTCAAGAATCATGTCCAGCAGTCATCAGCTGGATGAGTCATTTTGATTTGAGTTCGAGAGCAGTGCCTGACATTCTTCACTTCACAAGGTTTCTTTTTGCACACTTTAGAAGCTCGTGGGCATCGTCATAGTATGCACATCGGCAGCTTAGCTCAGCCTCTTTCTGGAACGTCATCGTGGAACGATCAATAGCAAAGACTGAGCACCGAAGTTGAAATTTAATCCAGAATGCACAAAGACTAACTTCTCCAAATGATGTACAAGAGTTGCCAGCCACTTCAGGGAATTCCAGGCACGGACAGAAAAGATGCATTCGCTGGTTTGGGCCTCGCGTTCGCTCCAGGGATTTTCGGGCAAGTTGTTGAGCGAAGAGCATTGGTAGAAACGCAAATTAATTATCCATGATTTGTGGAATCGAGCGAGCGCTTTTAATTAGGGAGCAATTCGAGTACACGACTGCGAAATCAGAAGAAGTCAAAATCTCTCAGAAACGAATCATTTTTTTTTTCAAATCTAACTGGAAAAACTGGCCAAATTAATCGTATGCTCGCAGTGTTACCAAAATTATAAGATATTACGTATCGAAAAAAAACTGGAAGGTTTTTAACAAGATGAGAAATTTCGCAAATGCATTCCTAGAAAGTGCATAGTGAACGAGTCCCCAAAGACGCTTCTCTGACTGCCGAAATTTTACCAAAGACAATTAAATAATTAACGTATCGTCAAGAAATGCATGCCATAAGGACGCATAGTCGCGGATGTCAAACTATAACTAGCATGAAATATTTGGGATAGTTTTTAAACGCGTTAAATTTCATGTCATGCAAATTTGACAACAGGAGAAAGAGCTTAAGGGAAACATTTTGCACAATATAACTGACGTCAATCAAACTGCAAGCTGGCAGTATCTGTTATTCCTTGACGTTATCAATTTATTGATTTTTCAAAAAACGGAATCCAGGAAAGAAAAACAAACTGCAATTGTTTTCTTAGATAAAAAAACGAAAACTTCCTAATATCAACAGGTGACTTCAGCTGCTAACTGCTAAGAGCATGGGAGGCAAAACATAAATCCATCACAAACGTATTTTATAGCCTCTTATTATCATTCTAAAAGCTGACGATTTTTAAAGAAGAATTTAAAAGAATCTGCTAACGGCCGAATTTCGTGGTCAGATTATGCAGTTGGTTCTGCAACACTGTCTTAGGTCTCAACTTTGTCTCGCGCTCTAATATTGTGGTTTGGAATTGTGTGTGTGTGTCAAAAGCTAATAAAAGACATAAATAACAAGTCAAAAACTGTTATTAGTTGCAAAATATGAATGAGGTACGTTAAAACAGGACACAAATGTGTCTTCAATTCCGTTTTGCAGCAAATGAAATATTGATTCCAAGACGTTCGTAATTTCCGAAACTCCACAATGTGTGGGGACAAAAAAGGGAAACATTTTAACGTTGAAGGAGGGTATTTTATTTTACCCTTATCCGTATGGTTACCTTACCGAAAGCACATGCCAGGAGAGATCACGTAAGACCGTGTATCCTTCCTCGGATCAATGATCGGCAAGTGCTTTAACAACCTCAATCAATCAATCATCTAAACTTAATAATGCATGTACGTGAAAGCCGTTTCCGGACCACCTTTCATGGGCAGTCAAAGATTCTGCTACAGCGTATAACTTACAAAAACACCAAGCTCGAGGATGGACACTGCCCTTCGGGAATGCAGAGCCCAAACAGCAGGTGTCAGGTGGAGTGACCCGCTAGGCCTAGCTGCAACACCTCCCCAAGGAGTGCCCATCCAAGCGCATGCACCTCGAAAATCAACCGGTCAACACAAAGCCTTCCGCTAGGAAAACAAGAGGCCAGTCGCCATGGCTACAGATGGCGCTCGGAGGCACGCACAAATCGCACGAGAAATTAGCGGCAAGCGCCGTTAAAATCTAATTAGCAAAGCGCGCATCAATTTGCTTGCCATTATCCAAAGGCGAGGGGGTGGTTACGGCAGGCTGGCCAGAAATCGGTAAACAGCCCTTCGGATGATGATATTGGCCAGAAATTGCATTTTCCAATCAACCGGAAGTGGTTGGCGCCCGGCATGCACGCGAGCTAGGCGCAAACTCACGTTGGGCTCGCAGCCGAAGAGGGGCCACCGATTCCACGTTTCCAGAGAGTAAAATGCGGACTTACCTAGAAAGAGAAAATTAAAGGTTCAATTAAGGTAATGAAGGTTATCTCAAAAACATGAAAACGTTTCCTCAATTTTAAACTTCTCGTTTCATTTTAACGAATGCATTACGGCTCTTCAAAGTACTATTTTTAGAAACATTTCACCCATGGACTGCAGGACTTCTTCAGGTGACATTATAAATTAGTTGTATAAATAATCTTAACAGAAAACAACATTGATAGTTATTGGAAAGGATAGCACTCTGGGAGAACAGGCGTAGAAGAATAAACAACAAAGGTTACCACATAGCTAAAATCACACTTTTAGAAATGTAGTTCCCTTCTTTTTCACATTGTTTAATGCGGTAGGTAACTTGGTCCTTATTAAGAATGTTCCATGGCTACTTCTTAACTACAATTAACTGGTGCACGTTTTTGTACCTAAGAAAACATACATTATGTTGGAATGCTGCCCTTATAATACAAAACCAGGAGGCGCTACAATTAGTACTAATCATTACCTGTATATGACGCCCGTTGTGAAATTCGTTGTGTGAAACATTGTGAAAAACAATACTTAACTGATACTGAACCATTACTGTATGTATTTATGCGAAAACTACCTATTACTTTTGATTACGAATTCGGTGTCTCAGATCTTGTTCCAACATGTTGTGTTATATACTGAATGCCGGTTTCATTGGTTGTAAATTAAAGGTTCTAAAATGACGCAATGTTATGTATTTTGCCATGTAATGCTGGTATGTGCTTACATGAATTCTAACTACTGAAACTTTTTTTATTAAACTATCAAATACATTTCATTGCGAGTATATGAATTTGTTGTTCTGGTGTAATTGGTCAATGTTATTATACAATAACATAAATATCCAGTTTATTTTGACAATACTAACTATACTAAATATTTGCTTATATTTCAATAGTCTCGTGCACCCACGTTCTCTTTTCATTGACATTCTGAAATTAGAACGTATTCCATAAAAATTCGAAGCTTCCACATTATTTATTCCGCCATCTACAGTATCAATCCTCTATCCCCAGCCTCCATCCCCAAACCTACAAACTAACCCACAACCCACCTGCAGTGTGGCCTTAGGTGTTAACTGCTTCTATATTTGTGCGAGCCGAAAAGACCAGTATTACTACTTAAATTAATTTTGCGTTGACCCTTTCTTGAAAAAACTGTCAATATCAACAAATACAGACAGTAACATGAATCGTGTAAGAGCAACACTGATCGTGTGGAATGTATATTGGGATATTGAGACGTAGTGCAAGTACTGATCGTGTAGCGTCAACATTAACATTAATGCAGCTTATATAGATAAGCTTATAAAGGTAAAATTAAATTAGTACAATCCTCGCCAGGATCAACTTCAACCCAACAGCATCGCCCACACACGATCATTGTCAATATCAACATATGTTGTTTTTGTCATATATTGATCGTGCCGAGTCACCATTGCAATAATATAATATACATGCATTCGTGCTCGCAGACACACCAATCATTAAGAACGAACTGCATTGCGGATATCAGTTTTATTTTCGCAAAACAACAATAAAGCCAACGCCTCTAATAATTGGAATTTACGAAGCTATTACTGGCACAAATATTATTATGGTGGAACTCAAATGAATTACATTTTTCAGTTTGCTTTTGTTGACTAAGCAAAACAATTCAAAAAAGTGAAGCGCTACTCCATAGCCTGATGCATTTACTTGTCAACGCATTTTCTCATACATTTTTTTAAAATAGACTCTAAACAAATTTATTTGATCAATATTTGATAATGTACTTTAAGGACGAATCATGTTATGCTTTAAACACCAATTAAAATTGCTAAATTTATCTTTCCCGAGCAGAATTTGTTATAGGGTCTGAGTTAATTTTTTAAATTTTAAAATAGTCCTGTTAATTTCTGCAAAATAAAATACACTTTTAAATAACCGTTCTGGTTATCCCATTTGCAAAAGAAATGCAATTAGATTCAAACAATATTTCATTTCAAAATTCATTAGCAAATGCATTTGCAAATGCCATTAGCAATGCGTTTAAAAGTGTAATAATTTTAAATGTATTTTAAAATGCATGGCTCAATTTGGATGCATTTTAATGTAAATTGCATCGCAAATGCATTTATTTTTCGCAAATAGGTTTCATATGTCTTTTCACATATTTGACATTTCATAAATAAACGGGGCATTTGTAATTACAAAAATAGCACAAGACCCAAGCGAACAACCAATTCTACGCGGGGAAATATAAATTCAGCAAATACAATCAGTATTTGGAGCAAAAATGTACAATTGTTTTGCATGGTGGGCATCCCTTAGTGTCGTGCTAAATATAACTGAGTTTGCTTTGTTACTCCTTTGCATTTCATTTCACGCATTTAAAAACATTCTGAGAAGGACTACAATTGTACCAAATTGGATTATGACGGGGAAAATACGTTATTCAAAAACCTGGCCTAGATGCACAACAACTGTCTACAATTCCAACCTTTTCTTCACAAATCTCCTTGACAATTCTTAGTTAGACATTAAGGTGAACGTCACGTAGCCGAGTTTCCATCACGTTGCCACGCCAACCGCCCACCCAAGGGTGCGACCATCAATTTCGAATGCAGTGTTTCATTTCGGAGAATAAAACCAGGTTTTGAGGCGATTTACGACGTTGAAATACCCATCCTCTTATCAATCGGACAGTTTAATATGAATAACACACGTGTTGCGGAGCATTAGCAGGAGCTCAACGACACTCGCAAAGCGGTTGGCAGGGCAACCAGCTCACGTGACGTCACGCGCGGGCTCATCTTCTGCACAGGGGCTTCTCCGGTCCATAAATATTATTGCAGGTCACAACCAGCGCCAGCTGGTTTACATAAAGCCATTGCAATAATAGACACAGAGGCACGATGCATTTCGCCAAATATTTTCGTTGGTGGCCGTTGCCAGCAAAAACGACATTATGATTGGCATCAAGCTGGGAATTGCGTGCGTTCCAAAACAGTTCCAACTGCGTCCTTCAACTGCTAGGTTGTCATAGACATTGTCATGTCAAATGGGCATCGCGCGCAGCTATCCCTGGTGAAAAGATCAGTATACGATTCTATACTGATATCACTATATAGTGATTTTTAGACTACTGACACCAGCATACTTTGTGAAATCTCTGATGATTTCATAGTGATATCACTATATATCAGTATGATTACTGATATCACTAAACGTTGTACTAATATCGTCACATATCAGCATACTTTGTGAAATCTCTGATAATTTCATAGTGACATCACTATATATCAGTATGATTACTGATATCACTAAACGTTGTACTAATATCGTCACATATCAGCATGTTAATTTTATAACGACAAAATTTCCAGACATTGTTGCTTCTTTAATGTCTCTCAATGTTGGTTTCAACTTCTTGGAAAATGACGGTTTATGTAATACATGTTCATTATATTGTTGGAAAATTGAGTGAAATTAAAGATACGGCCTGATTATGTGATATTATGCGGGATTTAATAAAAATGCTAATGTAAAATTTCCTTTAATTTGCCTAACTGGAAAACAATAAATGTAAAATTGTGAATTTAACATTTTCTTAAAGTTAGTTAACAATGTGGGTGTCTTAGTGATAAATGGTGGTAATGTTAACATACTGGTTATATGCATGCTCGATCTTGAATGTGTTTCATCAACATGGTAAAATAGTTCAACCATACCAACAAGATATAGGCCTAGCACCCAACCAGCACGTAATAACAAAATACTTCAATTTTGTTAGTACATTATTATATCGTGAATAGATTTTTATAACTGCAAGCCTGTGGTTATTCAGGTCTAAAAACAGCCAATGACGAAAACGCAAATCACATTTTTAACAGAATTTAAGACATTACCTGTTTTTGAATTTTGTTGTCTTTAATTTGATTATTCTAATTAAAATAGGACTACGATGTCCATTAATATGATGATAATCACATCATCATGAATCACAAGTTATGAAAAAGTAAAGATATCTCACCATGAAAATATTCAGTAATTTACATGTACATTCCTCAAAAATGCAACACCTTAATTCCATAATTCATCTGCTAGATGGCAATTTATCAGTCAAACTGATTTATCACCATGAAAGCGAAAGTGTTCATTACACATGTACATTTCTCAAACAATGATCAAAAATGCAACAGCTCGACTCCATATTTCATCTGCTCGTTGGCAATTGTGCCACTCTTAAACTGTGTTATCACCATGAAACTGTTCAGTATGCATATTTCTCTATCTCCAAATCACGTTTTCTGACTCGTGTCACTTCAGCAATCCACGTGTGATTAGCATTTGCCAGATGCAGTTCACCCCTTAGTTCAAAACAAAGCCAAAACAAAATACTTGTTTACAATAATAAACATGCAGAGGAATGTTGGTCGCATTTTTGTTCGTGTGAGCAGAGTTCATCATTCCACGAAGAAGGGGGCGTCATGCCTATTTTATTTACGAGTGAATTGCGCTTTAAACGTCTTCCAGGCGGCAGCACTGTACCCTTCTTCTTAAGGTGATAACTAAGTGCGCGTGCCTGCACCACGCCCCCGTTCAGGGTGCAAATGGCGGCATTTTATAGTTTGGTAAGGACATTAATGGAGAAGGAAACGCATAATGCGGAATATGAAAATCGTTCGCGGAATTATCACCACCCTCCTCTTACTTTTCCAACAATCCTACAGCGCACCCGCACAGAGTGCATCACATTTTTGCCTACAAAAATACGCTCGAATTTACGCCCCATAAAAGCAAATCGGCCGCCTGAAATTTTGGAGGGGAGCACATTCGACGTGCCTGCATCGGGATCTCTTGCATCATTGATTCGGCCGATATTGATGCCATTCCATAACGGCAGTTTCATGCCCTAATGGGAAAATAGGTTGTGCCATGTGGGCGTTAAGGTGCTTTACCATCGGAAGTGGGCCTAGACGGCACAAGGAGGGTCTACACCCTTTCCTGAGCCTGCGCAATTACTAGTCAACAATATTAGCTCAGGCAAGACATGACGTCATAATCCTTGTCTGATCTCCGAGCTCTAGAGATTTGAATGGAAACTGCGCAGAACTACTGAGAATGCAGAATTCAATTAAAGCGATCCTAACGTTAGTACCAGCAATACCAAAAATAGCTGGCGATGCTTTAATACGCTGTAGAAAATCATAACGACCGCTAAATTTACTCAGCAGTATCCAAATCAGGTTTTCTTTTCATATAAATTCACGATTAGATTCAAATACCAGTTGGTGGTAAAAACCATTAAAAACAATGATTAATTTAAGATTTTTAAACCAGAAGGCTATTTTTTGAAGAAATAAAATTAAAACCGGAAGCAAAGGTACTTGGTGATGTCAAACGTTAGGCCGGTTAACGTCAGAAAAATTCGAAAATTTCCAGTTCAAAGCTTAAACCTGCGATAAATACATGTAGGACTTACAAATGCAGCCTATGATACTAGTTAGCATTACAATCAGAACAATTATGCCTTCAGCACAACAGATCCACTTCTCGACTATTGTTTATACATTTAGATTTCTCGGCAGATTTATTACAAAAAAATCTAATAAGGAAATCAGTCCAAAAAAATGAAAGTTAAGTTGAATGTTGTTACAATTCGCATTAATTCGCAATAAAATATATTTAAACGTTACTTGAACAATGCTTGAAAGATTAGTTGTTTTAGGCGATAAAACTGGACATAATATCGATTATTTCATAAGTCTTAAAAAGTTTCCTGATAGCTATTTGAAAAATAAGTTAGATAAACCTGCACAACAAATAAATCTTACAGTGAAAAAATATGCTTTATGGTTTTATACCATAGCCTAATGTCTCACAAGTAGTTTACATTAAAAAATTATTTGTATTCAATAACTTAAATTTTATTTGTAGTTTAATCTTATTTCATACGGTTTTATACAAATTTGACAACTCTGAGACACTTTTTTAATGCATATACATGCATTCAAATACTTCTGGAAGAAAACCGCTCGTATCACAGAAGATATCTGGCTTGGTTGCCTTTTCGAATACTCATAAATACAAATAGATTTTTGATTAACAATCGCGGTTTCAGTAGAGTACTGGCACATTCACAGCACAGATTCGATTACAAAGAAATTTGGAATTCACAAAACGTTTCTACAGTTCAAAAAGCATACACCGGTTAGCCTACAAAAATAACCCTTGTTCACCAGTCCACAAATCAGCTCAGAGATCAGCACAGAGCTAACTTTATCACTTATCTATTACTCCATTAGACTACCAATTAGCCAGATAGCCACTGATTCAACATGAAAACGCAACACGGGGCGAGATCAATTTTCCGGAACATTTCATCAAATTGACTTCGAATCAGGGTCGACGAACTGCGCTGGGTTTCTGAATCTCAGGGGGTCATGATTAGAGAGAGGCCTCGTTTGGAATACGACTGATAATGGGAGCAAACACCAGGCACAGGTTAACTGACTTCGTTTCGACATGTGGCGTCTTGTCCGTGCCCCGCCACGAGGCAAAAATTATCTTATATTGGCCCGGGATTTTTAAGTTAGGTCGACC
>JAQIXS010006303.1:0-10950 GCA_034700785.1 Rossiulus vilnensis | reverse complement strand
TAATATCTACTAATTAATCTAATTTTAATTTCAAAATTTAATTTTCCAATATTATTCGAATATGTTCGAAAATTTTCAAAGACATTCGAATATGTTCGAAAAGGTAAACAACATTTTTGCCATATTCAAATATTCGAAATTTCTCCAAAATCCCAGTTCGAGTATTCGAACATACGATAATTGATATTCGAAATACACAGCACTAGTACATACCATGGAATTTTCTCCATGTTTAGCTTTCGTGCTTTGCCAACAAAACATTTTCGAGTGGCTGTTTCACATACGCAATTCTAATAACCTGTTCTTAATTACCAACACCAGCTACAGTATTTTGTATGAAAACATTTCATTTGCTTCCAAGGTCAACGCAACGTACAGCCATAATCGTTGCAAGAAACTTTGAACCAACCTAGCAACTGGCCGCCTTTCAAGGTCGGCCATTAAGCTTTTTCCGCGAGCAACTAACGACAATTAGCACGCACACGCTGCCGAACTACATGGTTATGTCACCCTAGCCCTCGGTAAAACGCTGATGTTGCCACTCGAGGTTTGCATTTCGGAGAAAGTCCGCTCGATTAATCACTAATACAACCGCGATTGTCTCGCGTGTCATTTTACCGTCGCCATTTTTGTGCAGGAAATCCCACGCGTCTACCCCATGCACCAACAGAATAAACAGGGGTAGTCTATATGGGTACCAACGTCGAATTCCAAATTAGCCGACCTAAACTAGTGCTGTGCATTTCGAATATCAATTATCGAATGTTGGAATATATTCGAATATTCGTACTGGGATTTTGGAGAAATTTCGAATATTCAAATATGGCAAAATTTTTGTTGAATTTTTCGAACATATTCGAATATCTTTGAAAATTTTCGAACATATTCGAATAATAGTCGAAAATTAAAATTTGATTAATTAGTAGATATTAGCAGAGAATTATTCTACAAAAAATATCCAAATTTTATTATTAAAAATAAAGAAAGAGAAGACAGTAACCTTTTTTCGAAACGTAAACAAACGTGAACACTAATGCGCATGCGCACAATCTCAAAAATCGCTTACATTATTTTCGAATAATGTTCGAATATTCGAATAGCAAGCAAAATGTTTCGAATACTATTCGAATATAAAAATTTCAAAATTTTTGAATGTTCGAATATTCGAAATACACAGCACTACTTATATTTGCCAGTGTACAATTGGTCGACACATAGCAAGGGTCCCCAAGAATAAAAATGTTGAACTTCCTTGACTTCTTCCGGAATTTTTTTGGTTTTTTGAGTTTTTGAACAAATTTCCCTGACCACACTGACCAATGATGCAAAATTATGACGTTATGTCAGCGTCGAGACTTTCATGACGCGAATTTAATTCCATGACTATTTATGAGCTCTTATTCCAGTAAACACAATCACTATGTGAACGCAAGTATTGATGTTAAATTTCCATTACCTTTTCAAAATAAATCACTATTCCCTGACTATTACATGTCTTTCCAATTTCCCTGACTATTTCATGTCTTTCAAATTTCCCCATTTCATCACGTCTTTAAATTTCCCTGACAATTCCAGGTTTTCCAGGTCTGAGGGTAACTGATTAGTCTGAATTATTTTTTTATCATTTGAGATGCCCGCTTGTTTATACTAATTGAATAATTTCAATAGAAAATTAAAAACTTTTTTTACCTCCAATAACGGGTTTTGCCTTTCATGGAAACCTCCGAAGATGGGCTTCGGAGATCAAGCTCAATTTTTTATACATAAACAAAACGTTACAAATTATAAAAAATAACGCAGACCCTAGAGGGCGACTAATTCCGTAAACTGAAAATCTGAATTCATCAATTATAAAAAGTATTTGAAGAAAAATGAGTGAATATTCTTTTTGCATGGTGGGCATCCTTTTGGGTTGAAAGGGATGCCAAGGTGAATTTTTAGAAATCCTAAATCACATTTAATTGATTGCCATTGCACATTTCATAAATATTTATAATTAATAGAACGCCGTAGGCGTTTTTTCAAAATGGTTTCATCGAATTGCATTAATATTCTATTACATCCAAAGACTTCTAATTTACAACAAGCTGCGCCCAGAGTTAATGGAATGTTTTTTATTAAAGTCATGATGAATTTTTCCCCCCACTTTGGCACAGTGTTTCTGCAAAAGGGGCAAAACTCGTAAAAAATTGATTGTGCCAAAGTGGAAAAAATGATTTAAATGTTTTCATTAGTTGAATTATTAAATGAAGTGCCAAGGGAACATGGTTTTGAATGATGACCCAAAACTAATGGATTGTCAGCGTATTTTTCTGTAAGTTTTTATTGTTATTTAGGGGAGTTTTTTTGGAACATTTTTAATTGAAAAACGATCACCAACCATGTCCTTAAAACCGTGTTAAAAATAACAATGAAGTTAGAACCGTCGGGGATTAAAATATTAGGTAAATATAATTATTATTGAATATGTGTATGAAATCCCTTTCGAAAAACAGCTTTTAGGCTATGGCAACATTGTAATTTCGTACATCTTATCATACTGCCTTCTTTTAATTCATTGAAAATAAGTGCTGAAAAAGTAGGAAGAATTCAAAATATATCTCTAGCACTTCAAAATTCTGCGAAACGTCACTACGCCCTGCAAACGAAGCGCACCACTAGATTAGAATAACAAATGCATTTAAGTTGATAAAAAAAATAAACTGCTAATATACAGTTTATGTTGACACCAAGTTTCTTTAGAAACGCTATCATTATCATATCGACATTCGTTCGACAGGGAAAATCAACAATTTGAAAAAACCGTCTGGTCTAGTTGCCGATTGACGAACTACATTATCGGTAAATAAAGGTCGATGCTACTTTCGTTCTGTTATTGTAGCTTTTTTTTCGCTTATCAATCGAGTTTTGTTTGTAAACTTCATTTTGTTTTGGCAGCTTAAAGTTTTGAGCAACGGACGTTATTCGAATTTCGCGCGGTTTTCACATACGCGATGGCGCTCTAAGCTTAGGACGGTCTGAGTCTTGCTGCGGACCGGGTTATGTGGAGTATTGGACCGGCTCCCGATCCACAGATTCTAGTGGACTTGAAGTTTTCGATATTATGTTGATGTGGTTAATTACAGTTAGGATTTGGCATGCAATCACTAAGTGTAGTCAAAAATTTGATACAGTGCATACATAAATCAAGTCAGCCAAGCGTTAGTCTAATTATGTCATGCTCGTTATAATCGGACTTTAACACTCGTATTTGAAACTTTGTTTCGGATTATTTGCAAATAAATGTCCACATCAATAGATATCGAATGTCCTGATGGTTTCGATTAACACGTGCCAGGCCTGTGCACAAGGGGGCTTGGGGGTGCAAAGCAAAATACATATATATATATCCTAAAATGTTTTTAAAAAATCGCTTTCGGCATTTCCTTCAATTGCAATATTTATCAACACGTTTGGGGTATAATTTTATCGATCATATTTCTAAGCAAATAAAAACTATAAAGCGTGAACAATTCCATTATTCGTCATCAATATTGTATAATAATGTTGCATACGGCATTTATTTCATAAATGTCTACACATCAAATAAACAATTCTAAACAACAACAAAATATGGAAAAGCGAGAAAAAAACCGATTATTTGTTATCAATATTTTATTTTCGAAAAATGCGTCTTTAATTATAAATACGTCTATGAATTTAGCAAAATTCATTATTTGTGATTCTTTCATGAAATTGCCAACGCCATTTTATTTTGCTCATACTCTATTCCTCAATATATTTGCGCTGTAGTTTATTATTGAAAAAACTGACTTTTGTTTCCCTTTACTAATGAACATGTTTAACCCAAAATCTAAAGAAAACGTTTGCTAATCCATAATCGTTGATCACGTTTTTCACTAAAAAAACATCAGATAAAAATGTCATTTTCACTGGTAATATTTCCAAACAAAATACACCAATGGTAGATGGGTCCTACTAGTCCGTCCCTTAGGTCCATTCGAAACATTAAAATGTAGTAAAACCTGGCTTTACTGACCATCCAATGACCGGACAAAATCGGCCACCTTGGTCAGGTTGTCAATGTATGAAAAATTTGTTTTAGAATTTAAAAAATAAATCACTCTCCCTCGAAATATATATATCAATATATCGAAAACAATTCATATTAGCAGTAAATGTTTTTTTAAGGGATCCCAAAAAATCGGCCAATGTAAGCAGGTGGTCTATAACAAGGTGGTCAGTTTGACAGGTTTTACCATATTTTTTTTGATCACAACAAAATTGTGCTCCGGATCAAACCGGACCGATTCGGCTGCGGTCTTTCGGACCGTCCCAGGCCGAGCTAGCCTCCAATTTGGCATGGAGTACTTTCCTAGTTCCTCCCCGCCACCTCCACCACCGGCCACCCCAGCACCACTCTAGTCGCTGCGCTCGGTGCGTCCGCAAGGGGCGCTCGTCCTCCGCAGAACCCTCTTGTGTTTGTGCGCCCGAACGGACCCGGACCCGTTCCCGACCCCGAGCCCGCGTCCCACGGATACTTCAGCATGGGGGCTCCGGGCGAGGGCCCGGGACCCACTCCGGATTAAAGTGGTCGGAAAATCGCGGACCCGGGCGCCCATGTGGGCCCAGGACCCGCGCTGCCCCGTGGCCCGGGCCAGGAACCAGGTGGCGCCCATGGACACGGGCGCCGACGGGCCGGAGGAGACCCTCAAGTGGGAAGAGTTTTTCGGTGAGCCAAACAAATGTCATACTTTTTCCAGGTTGGGAATTTGGGACCCAAGGATCCGGGATTTTATACTGATATCGGTATAACCTTAGTGATATCAATATGATTCTATACTGATATCAGTATAACCTTTTGTGATATCACTATATATTATAGTTTTTGGGACTATTAATACCAGTATGCTTTGTGATATCAGTATGATTCTATATTGATATCACTACAGTTTTACTAATATCAGCATTTGATCAGTATATTTGTACTGATATCGACAGATCTTTACACCGGGGTGGGATGAGCGTGATTGGAAGGCCATCAATTTGCCGCCAAAGGCACTCGTTATGTGGGTTGGGATTTTCAGGTGAAACGGTTGGGATTAGCGGGGATGAGCGTGCTTTAAGGAGTAGCTGCTTTTGCCACCAGAGGGGTGAGATAAAGTGGTAACGTTTAAGCTGCTGTTTATGTTGAATCATTCTAATGCACTAACTGGTAAAGACATATGTCATGATTTTGGAAAGTCATAGATAGTTTAAACGACGTTCCGTAAACAGACATCATTCATTAGTCTAGGCCCATAACATTTATTTTATTAAACTGTGGAAAAGAACGCTCGGTTACCAACAATGTCCTCAAATGACGTCATTGTTTTGAAAAAAAATAAGCACCTATTAAAAATGGCCTTTTAATTTTAAGATCTAATGTCGAATGCCCCAAAAATGTCTATTCGTAACAAAGTGCTCAAATGAAGTCATGGAATGGAAATATGACATTTTGGTATTTTTAGTGGACATAAAACGTTGAAATCAGTCTGGTGTAAATGACGTTTTTAGGTATTATTTACACAAGTTTTTTACTAAATTGTTGAAAAACGTCATTTGAGGACGCTCTGTTAAGACAGCTTTGGTTAACAACGTCCTCAAGTGACTTTTTTTAAGAAACCACCACTATTTTAAAAACGACCATGTCAGATGTCATATAATATTCAGAAATTCGAAAACATGTTTCTGTTAAGACAAATTCATCACTAAAGGACATTTAGAATTATAAACAATAAAGGAAAAGTGGTAGGCGAAATGTTTCAAAAAATCAGATCCGAAATGGAAAAGTTTTTCACCAAGTTTTAAAGTTTCCTAATGAAAGAAATACCGCAGGCGAAACTTTTCGCAAATAAGAAAAGGCAAAAACAAACTTAAATTGCAAATGCTTTATAATTTGTTTTTGAAACATAAGTACGTCTGTATTATTATTATTATTAATATTACAAGGGAACGCACTTTTTTTAACATTTCCAAAAAATTCGGATTTAGACATTAATAGAGAAACGTTACAATTAATTTTTTTTTAAAAACTAAATCGCATTTTTGTCTATTTTTGCAGAATGTTTTGGTTTAGAAATACATGAATACCCTGGTAAAAACATCAGTATGTGGATATCTACCGATATCACTATAATTCTTTACTGGTATCACTATAACAGCAGTAATATCACTGTCTGTATATACTGATATCACTATGACACCAATGATATCACTGTCTGTATATACTGATATCACTATGACACCAATGATATCACGCTCTGTATATGCTGATATCACTAACACCAGTGATACCACTGTCTATATTGATATCACTAACACCAGTGATACCACTGTCAATATATTGATATCACTATACTCTTTTTGGGACTACTGATATCAGCATGCTTCATAATTTCATTTACACGGCAGATTTACACCAAAAACAAAAACCGCTTGGAGTAAAAGGAGGTAAGTCGTTGTTGGTTTAATTCCCCGGATTAAACCAGATTAAGAAAGGCGTCAGTTTTGAAAAACAAATGCCAGTAGGGATCAACCTGTGCGAAACCACTTCAATTCCAATCAGGGAAGTTCAAGAAGTCACCCCAAGAGGACGATCCCAATTTGGGATTCTAATGAGCTTGGTAACGTGCTAAAAACGGGTGTCGAACAAACACCGATGGCACATAGACCTTATTCGGTCAAGCATGCTCATGGAAATCTCCGCCAATTAGCACCCGGGTGCTACTCATCAACGCACAGTTTCTGGCGCACGGGTACATAAAGGGGGGCGCTGGTCCGACGAGGGTTTAACAACCCGAAACCCAATTTCCAGCGACCAATAGGATTAACCCATTTTGTCCAAGTCAACAAATGAATGTGCTCAAAAAGGACTATTGACGTAGAACTACCGTCTTCCTTGTCATCATTAAGGGGTAATATGTAACGAAAATGACGTCATATACACATGGTTAAGAATGCATCATGGCGTGTTTGAGAACGTCACGGCAAATGCGTTCTAGTCATGAACTTTGCGGTCACGATTGGGAAAGATGTTTCTGCGAGTAAAACCACCACACAAATGTAGAAGTCGTACTTCAGCACTGTTCAGAACACCACTGGGAACACGTGAAGCACGCGGGAACACAATGGCTTCCAATAATCAAGTAGGTGCACACCGAATTATTTGCTTGGAGGAGTAACGCATAGAACACGCACAGAACGTGTTTAGCACAGAGGCGGCGCATTTCAACACGCCACCGGAAATGCGTTCTAGTCATGAACACGGCGGTCACGACTGCGAAGGGTTTCTACCTTCGCTGTTCAGAACACATGACTACCAGTTTTTTTTAAAAAATTTAAGCAGGTACACATCGAGGAACGCACAGAACACGTACAGAACGCGTTTAGCACAGAACACGTACAGAATGCGTTTAGCACAGAACACGTACAGAACGCGTTTAGCACATGTACGCACATAGGCGGCGCATTTCAACACGCCACCGAAAATGCGTTCCAGTCATGAACACGGCGGTCACGACGGCGAAGGATTTCCACCTTCGCTGTTCAGAACACATAAATACCAGTGTTTTTAAAATTTAAGCAGGTGCACATCGACCGAGTTGCTTGGAGGGGTAGGCGTAGAACACTTCTGGAACGTGTTTAGCCCACGCACACATGGTCGGAAATCTGAACACATGCCATTTTCAAAACACGATGGCTTCCTCGGGAACCAGGAAATTAGTCCCCAGCAGAGGTATCTGACATGTTCGAACAGCTTCCGGTTCGGAGACCAGCTGCTGCTTCCGCCGAGGTCGTCCAGTGGCGCTGCGCCCACTTCCTCCGAATTTCGCATGCCCGCAACGTGCTGGCCACGCGTTCCCACGTCCGTTCTGCAGGCGTGCACCTCGATTCGTATCAACCGGGCAAGGTCAGATAGACGATAAAAACCCCACTAAACGATGTCGTTTGGTTCGTGCTTGTTCCAATGTGGTTTCTCCAGGTGATTGGAAGGGTGTGGCCAGATAGGGGAACCATTTGACGTTGAACCTCAAGAGTGGTGTTCTGCCCCAAGATGCTGGATCCCAAGAATGGCACCATTGGACACTGGAGACTTGGCACTGGATCGCATTGCGCATCCATGGGGGAAAAGTGAAGCCAGCAGGAAACACGGAGGGGATTTCTTGTGGGCAAACGTGATACTCCCCCAGCCGAAACCCGGCCCCGGGGGTCAAACCCGGCCGTCCAGCGGTTTCCCCCTCCGCCTCAGGTCCTCAACCCCAGCCTGTCCATTAGCCCCAGTTTTTCGGGGGCATTGTTTACCAGCCCCTCCACGCTCGAGAAAACAAAAATGGGTTCGGTCTTGACATCATTATTTCGGCGGCGCTTTCACGGTAGTCAACCCCCTGCCCCCTGAATTCCTCCTTTTGTTACCCCCATCGCACGGGGATATCAGGGCACTCCTGAGGCGTCTTGGGGGGGGGGGGGGAAATTCCTCCAAATCAGAAATATCAGATTGTAGCTCGGGCTGGGAGAAATTGAGAGAAAAACAACACCAACTAATGACATCAATATTGGGATTCCACGAATCTCAGAACAGTGTGGGGAGTTTGGTTTGCAGCTCATTGAAAATCCAGGAATTCCATGGTCGCTGTGCTCGGAAAGGTCAATGTTCTGGAAATCCTGGAACTAAGGAAACACCCCGACTTAATTAGCAAGCCGTTTACACCTTAAAGAATTGGAGTCAGGGAAATTGAGCTCAGGAAAATTAGCGAAGAAATTCAGTTTCAGACACAGTCACAGAAAAGTCAGGGAAATTAGGTTTTGATCGCCTGGAAATCCTGGAATTTAGGAAAGTCCCCGACTTAATAAGCCTTAAAGAATTTAGACAGGGAAATTGAGCTCAGAAAAATGAGCAAAGAAATTCAGTTTCAGACACAGTCACAGAAAAGTCAGGGGAATTTGGTTTTGATCGCCTGGAAATCCCGGAATTCAGGAAAGTCCAGACTTATTAAGACTTACATCGCATTGATCTCAGCAGTGCCACGCAATTGAGTTCGGAAGTTTTTCAGACCTTCCGCAAAAGTAAAGTCGAAGGGTGCACCCATCGAAGGGTTCCCCTTCCCCGTAACCCCTTGAGCAGTTGGTCAGATTTACGAGTGGTCAGTCCCGTCCATCACCCAGCGTGACCCGCATTTAATCGCCATTAAACTTTCACCGTGACCATTGGGGCAAGACGCGAAGTTTCTCCAGCCGAAAGTGGTTGGGAGTCGCCGACGATCCGCCCGAACGCCATGGGGGCTGGGGTCATCGGATGCACCCTGGAAGGGAGAGTCCGTTCGAAAGATTCCCCCGAAAGATCGAGAAAATTAGTTTGGAAGTCCTTGAAAGTCATTGATTCGGCACCACCTACGTTCACTTTGCTTAGAATGGGACACAGCTGCATTACTAGGCATTATTGAAGAAAGTTTCGATGTCCTTAATTTGACATCACCAGCAATTCCTTACTTAGAATGGGGCAGGGTGCGCTTACATGCGTAAAACGTTATTGAAAAAGTTTGGAATTCCTTAAAAGTCCTTCATTTGGCATAATGATCACTTAGAATGGGGCTCAATTGCATTTCCAAACGTTATTGAAAGTTAGGAATTCCTTACAAGCTCTTGATTTGACATAACCAACGATCACTCAAGCCGTTGAAGAAAGTTTGGAAGTCCTTTAAAAGTCTTTGATATGCCATAACCAACGGCCACTCCTTAAAAGTCCTTGACTCAACAAAACCAAGAACCGCTTTGCTTATAATGGGACACAGCGGCACTTTATTAAAAGCCATTAAAAACAAAGTTAGGAATTCCTTAAAAGTCCTTGATTTGACATAACCAACGATCACTCAAGCCGTTAAAGGAAGTTTGGAAGTCCTTTAAAAGTCTTTGATATGCCATAACCAACGGCCACTCCTTCAAAGTCCTTGACTCAACAAAACCAAGAACCGCTTCGCTTATAATGGGACACAGCGGCACTTTATTAAAAGCCATTGAAAAAAAAAAGTTAGGAATTCCTTAAAAGTCCTTGATTTGACATAACCAACGACCACTTGGAAAGTCCTTGATTTGGCATACCCAAATCCTGCAGACCCTACCGCCGAATCTGGGGCTGTGTGTCAATAGCCTTTCGCGTCCGCTCTTCAAACGGAAGCGGCGGGTCACGGGAGCGCCGTTGCGCAGCGGGGAGCCGAACCCCGGGTGCGAACAATGCATGTTGTGGCGGCGGCAGGGGCACCATCTTGGCTTCCTCCCAGCTTCCTTGATCGGCGTTTGTTTACAAACAAGCCGCATCGGCGTTGCCATGACAGCGACCCATTCTTCGCCTTCGGTGACGTCAGCCGCGACCCCTAACTAGGTTACCAAGGGGGTGACGACACGGCCAATCAATGGGGGCCAACATTCGTCCACTCGAACACTGCTCGAGTTTGGTCTTTGGACATTAAGGCCAATTTACACTACCACGACATGGGCATTTCGAAGTAAGAAATCACAGCGTGGTAATGTAAAGCTCTTTTTAGAATAAAATTGATCAGGCTAGTTACGGTTTCTAATTACACTGAAATTTAAAAAAAAAAAATGCCATGAAAAACAACTTTTGAACAGTTTATCCAAGTCAATTTCGTTTTTTTGTTTTGTTTTCGAATTTGGGCCAAGCTAAGAAAATAGGAAAATCATTTATTGCATCAGGTTTTTTACATTAACTATTGATTTTAAATTTTGGTTTTTAAAAGTTTGAAAGCCCATCGGAGGACGATTTCTGGACTGTATTACACTGTATTCCTTGTCAATAGCCAATCGGAGGACGATTTCTGGACTGTATTACACTGTATTCCTTGTCAATAGCCAATCGGAGGACGATTTCCGGACTGTATTACACTGTATTCCTTG
>JAQIXS010006302.1:0-10951 GCA_034700785.1 Rossiulus vilnensis | reverse complement strand
AGTTAATTATTAATATCTTAAAATATAAAACATTTAAGCAAATGCTATATGTTAACCATTGTTTTATTCGAAAATTACGGATCCATTTATTCGGCCTTTACATCAATCCTCTCCGAAATAAGCAGCATAGCCTTTGATTTGTAGTATTCTTGAGCTTGGTGGTTTGTGATGTTTGTGCCATAGTCTGTCATTAAGATCTTGATGGTGAACAATTCGTTTTAATTTACTTTAATACTATGTCTTCACTGATAATTGCATGCATATCAGAGATTCTTGCAAAGTTTTGTGTGCAATATTTCTTGGATGGCACCAGTAGATGTGGGCGTGTCTCCGATATACACACTTTCGTAAGAAAAGGTTGAAATTTTCGTTGTTTAATAAACTTTCGTTAAAGTTAGCTGAAACTTTCGTTGTTTAATTAACTTTCGTGTGCTGTGATAAGTCCTTAACATGTGTCGTCATTTTATTTATCGTGTGTAGTTGGTAAAATTTTCCAATACAGATAACTTTTAACTATTGTTACAGTTAATTAAGAAGAATCTTGAGAAGCGCATAAAGGAGCATCCAGAATTGGCGCCAAAACTTCCAATAAACAGTAGTATGATAGATTTCTTTTTATGGGAATATCGTCGTAAACATGCTGTGAAAATTGAGGAAATTCCATTTCATCGTGTGAGATGTACTTTCTACTAGACGCTATTTTTATGATACACTGTGCTTGCTACATTAAAATTTATTTGCAACAAATATTGCAAAAAGCTGTAAATTATTAGAAAAAAAATGTTTTCATTTAAATAGTGTATTATATGCATAAGTGTTTTTATTAATTCGTAATTCTGAATGTAATCACAATCTATCAAGGTAATAATGCAGAAATAAATATTCTATTCTTTTTTGGGCCAAATGTAGAACTGCTAATTGACTATCCACCTAGCGAGCCAATAAACCAATGTTTAAACTACTTAAGATTTGTGAATGTGGTATAAATGAATTAAGATTTAATTGTAATTGTTTACTTTATTGTAGAATACATAAATAAACATTAAATTAGCAATTGTTAAACTATGTTTATTAAAGAATGGCTAATGATTTGGTTGCAATACATGCATTTATTTTTTTAAAAACGAGGAACAAGAGCCGGCAACGGTGATCTTGTAGAGCGTCTTTAGTTTTGTACATGTAAATAAAATTATGCTTAGGTAAAGTGATTTTCAGCGAATGAATTATCATAAATGATGGGCTTATATACAACGAAATACAGTAAATGATGGAAAGTGGAACAACCACCTCCTAGATCAGTTACTGCTGTTATTAGAGCCTATTTGAAATAAACAATGCAACTAAATATAGCTACAAACGTGAGCAAAACCGCTTTTAAAACAAACAAGTCCAACTGAACGTTTAACTTACATCTGCAACGTAATCTTAACCACAATGGTCGAATACCTAACTTTTACACGGATTTTGCGTCAGCATTTTGCAATCCCCCAACGCTTAAAAACTGCAGCTTTGCAGTCGGGGGACTTCACTATAATTCATAAACAAATTCGACATTTTCATTTTTAAAATTCCTTTCAATATATTCGTCCATTTTCTTGTTCATGTTTTCGTCGAAATAATTCTTCCAGTCACCCACTTTTCCTGAAAAATGTATACAAATATAATGCATCTTATTTCGGTGATTATCCCTCAAAAATACGTATTTAAAAATAAACTGATTGATGCAGATGAGATATTTCGTCAAATTTAATATTTTGAACGATAGTTCTTATGTTTTCCATAAAAATTGTAGAAGTGATATCATGGTGTGCATTATGCCACATTTTTTAGTAAACATTGCTTCATTAGATGTTTTCAAAGTTTGGGAACATGCATGATAAATTTGAAGCATCTGAATCACAAAACATTTACTCTAGAAAATATGACGAAATATCTTCATAGTTTTTGACTTAAACTTGGCCATAATGTTTTTTAAATAAACAAGATAACTCTTTATCTTATGATTCTTTCGTGTTTTGTTAACTCCAATCGACTGTTTACCTTTTCTCATAAACTCGGAGGTTTCCTTACTCGCGAAACCATTATCCTTCCATTGTGAAAAGTTCACCTTGGAATTTGCTGACATTTTCTGGAAACTGCAGTGCTGAGCAATCTGCTGAATGGTAGCTTCTGATAATGATTTGTCTAAGAAGTCGGCGATTCTCTTAATACATTGGATTATATCCTGTGGAAAAACAGGCAGGATTTTATTTCGCAATCCTATAACATATATTTGCTTACCTTGACACGCATTACCATTGATTCTATGATTATATATTAAGATAGTGTAATGGAATTTTTTAAAAAAATCATAACATTGTTGGCATATCATTTTTCCTCGCAAGCCTAAATTGAATGAAGGACGTCTATGAATTAGAGGGTGCCTTAATTTGAGGTGGATCATCATGTCTGTTTCCTTCACATAATAGAAATGTTGAAGAATATCATATTAGCATGCTACCGAACCATGGAATTTAAGAGTACAGATTGAGCATTCCACCTGTTCAGCATATTTTTAAAAAGTGAGGGTAGACTTGTTTAAAGATTATGCAACCAAATTCCAAACAGTCTGGATTGAAAAGAAAAATACTGGATCTCCTGTAAGGTTTCGTCTAAGGTAATACTTTCATTTGCAAGAGCAGTGTAGTTAAAAATTCAGAGTTACAGTAACTTCAAATTATTTTAATCATTTTTAAATACAAATTATGAATAAATATGTACCTTTGTCAGTTCTTCATAGGTAAGAAATAAGATATTTTCCTCATCTTTAATTTTCCAAAACTCCAATACGTTCCTGGCAAAAGGCGCATAGGTGACTGTTATAAATAAAGCAGTTTTAGCATATGAAGTTCTGTTTAAATAGACACTTTAAGTTTATGATATGGACTTACGTTTATCATTTAAAAAGCTATCTAAGAACTCATTTAGAGTGCCTTTATACTGTAGCAGTTTGATCAATTTATAAAAGTGCCACATTGAAACGACTGTGTCCTTGGGATTTCTTGTAACATATATAATCTAAAACAAAAGACATGTTTAATGCTTCTGAAAATATAAATAATTAACGTGTTAATTGCATGGATATATTGTATTCAGTCAACTGATGATAAATCCTTAACTTCATTTATTAACAAGACACGTGCAATAGGCAATGTCCCATTTTATTTAAGGATAAGCCAAAGTACCCATAAAAGTGGTCGTCCACTAGGGTTTCAGGTTTGGTTTGTAATTTCAAAATATTGTGTTTATTTATAAAGAATGAAATACATTTGAAAAAACCGTTATGCAACCAGCAATGTTGACTGCTATGCAAGAAAGCCACCGTTTAGGCGGTCGCCTAACTGGTGTTTTCCAATTTTTTTAAATTGTTTTATAAATAAAAGGGACATTTTCAAGTTATAAAAATTAACCCAAGGTCCCAAACCCTAGCGGACAACCAATTCTACACTTGGAAAAAATAAATTTAGCAATTATAATACTTGTAAGTATTTGAAAGAATTGTTTTGGTTTTTCTAAGATGAAAATTTGTTGGGTCGACTTTATTGCCTAAATTGTTTTAGTAATCTGGCTAGGATTTTATTTTGTGCAAATTTTAAAAAATTTAAGTTTTTGTAATTCGGTTCGGACGCGTTGTATCATTCAAGAAAGTCTTTACCAAGGAATCCATTCCACTTAAGCTAAGCTACTCAATCTCACCTTGCATTTTTTGTCCTTAACGCTTTGAGGTAGTAAAGAATATGGTAAATGCGACTTAATAAACCTAGGATGACTTCCTTCCTTGGCCTTGATGTCAATATCGGTTAATTCCAACAACGGAAAACGTTTTTCAAGATTCGTAGATTTCGCTTTCTTGAAATCTCCATTTGTTCCAATAAGGTACACTGCTTCTTGAACCCACGTTGTGCCTAATTTTTAATTTTTTCAAACAGAGAAAGACTTATATGATCATTAACAATAACATCCATTAGTTTGTTTGTGCATTTATTTAGTGGTTGAAAACCACAATGGTGTGTTCGAAAGTCACAAAAACGCACATGGATAGCACATCTCTCCCATCATGTTCATGATATTTATAATTACCGTAATTTACAAAATATTAGCTCAATCACCCTCAATAAATCTTATATCCGGTATGTAAGACAAAGTCACAGAACTGTCAGAAACGGTTTTGCATTTGACCTCCTATTGTGTGTACTATTACTTACCAGTTTTGGGGAAAGAAACAACGAATATATCACTGCTTCTCGCTTGAAAATGTTGGCTTTCGTAGAAACCTCTGAGCATTAGCTGTTGAAGCACACATCCTTGAACACTGTAAAATTTGCATAGCTTGGGAAACAATACTGGCAATTGAAAGTCCAGTGGTTTAACTTTCGCTAGATATTCTTTATACTCCTCGGGATGATCTTCTCTCAAGAACTTGAGCTGAAATTTAGAGGGGGAAAAAAACATGGATTATTATTTTCTTTCTTAGTATAGATAATGTATGTCCACAATTTTTAGAGTGAATATAACCGTGTTAAAATGACTATTTTGACATAGTGGTCATTATCAAGTTTTGAACACAGGACGAAACTAGTCTTAAATATTGCTACAAAAAAGTGAGGACGTCAACCAAAGTAAAACCATTGCCTATTAAAACGACTAGTTAACTCCAACCAACCAAATGCTTTTATAAATAAACAAAATGTCTAATTTTCGATAAATTCCAATTTACGTTTATATTTGCGATGTTTGATAATGTCCTTTAATTACTGTCATAATATCGCCAAAGGCTTACCTCTCGAAATACTTTTGACAAGTCCATTAAAATATTTTTGTAGTACTAGTCAGGTATTTGTTGTTGTTGTTGTTTCACTGATGATTGTTTATCCTTTTCGAGCAAAATGACTGAAATTAGACAAATGGAAAATAGTTACTTTCTTGTTCGAAATTAATTGTTGTGTAGGCTTTAGAAGGAAACTGAAAGAAAATATGGAAGCTATGAAAAAATGTTGCGAACGACAGAAACATTTGCTTTTGTAGATTTATAGCACCACATCATGTTCCAAATTTTGATAAAGTTCAAACATTTGGCACCACTGATGCAAATTTGTAGTTCAGCGCTTACACCCTGGACTAACTTAAAGATGGATAAACATACATATCATAAAATATTCCGGGTCGAATTGGAGTACATGGTTGTTTGTTCAATCCGTTTCGATGTTTACTTTCAGTACATCAAGACATTTGTCAAACAAATCGCACCTGAATAAATTTATAGCTGCACGTTGGTGTCAAAACTTCAATTAACCTGCATATTGAGGGCATGTTTCCCTGGGTTATTTTTTAACTTTTGAGATTTTTTTCTGATATCGCCACATGTGATCGCAGGGAAAAAATTCAAGAGGTATTTTGTGTAGATATGATCAATTCTTACTATGCACTTATATGAAGAACGAGTTTGTCAAACATGAGCGAAAAATAAGTTGCCTCTTGACAATTTAAATCCACAGTAAAACTTGTTATTTGCATGCCAATCAATTGGCATGTTCATTATACATGTATGTTAACAACTATTTGCATGTCCTCAGAAGGCCCATTTTCAAAAAGGGATATGAGGTTGACATTTTAAATGTAATGCAAAGGCGGATCCAGGTTAGGTTGCCCTGGGGCATCTACCCTCCCTTTGTTTCTGTCGCTTTTCGGAGAATATATACGTATCGCTTAAATTTCCTTTAGCTTATACTGATTTGTTTGCAGTTTATGTACATGCATTTCAACAGGGTTTATAGGTATATGAACATTTTGAGAATCGTGTGTGATTATGTGTTGCGTCAGGCTTGAAGGTCTACACACATGTCCGGTTTGGTATATTTACACTTTAAAAATAAATAAAAGATAATATGTAAATTAAAGCAAGCTTAAACACTGCATATCAGTTTCTCCAAATGAAAGGTTATGAAAAACTAGAAAACTAAATTTAGCGCGAACTCTGAAAAGTTATATTTCTCCAAATGAGTAACAGCATTTCTTTCTTATAAAGTGAGTACATTACTCTTTCCTACAAATTGACAGATATTATGCAGATCAAAAGAGAGCTACACATTTCATTCAATTCGTTATGCTTGATTTTAACTCGGTATTAAATCCAAATAACACTTGTGTATGATATTCTATATACATGTACTGAGTTCTTAGGTTCAACTAACATTTTTAGGTTGACAAAGCTTAACTCTTATTATTCATTATTTTATTTATTTTCGCAGTTTAAGCATCACTTTGTCACTAAAGGTTTGAAGGTTGCCGTATACAGTAATTTCCAAAATGATGCAACATGTCTGTTCACCAGACAATGAAATCCTTTTGAATTACATGTAAATTGTATAAATATCGTCATTGGGATTGCTATCGTGGACTAATTACACACGGGTGCGTACCTAGCGCGACTATCATTATGATATAGATAGCAATTGTGGCCTTCGTGACGAACATAATAACTTATTATATTGTTGTACTTTTTCTCAGAAAGCTGAACAGAGATTTAGGCAAAATAGTTTACAAGAAAGTAAAAATAATTATAAAGGCAAAACATTTGACCTACACTCTTCTTGGTGACGTCGTGTCACCCGAGCATTACAATACTTCCGTAGCAAATATGTTCGACACTATATATTTTTTCCTATTTTTAACCAATGCGAAAAAGTATAAATTAATAAAGCAATTAAGAAGGAACCTTAGTTATAGTTTAAATAATTCAAACTATAACTGGTTTAAAAAATAGGCAAGAAAATATTATTAGTTGTTTACTAAGATCTGTAGAATTTTTTTATCATTGATCACAAAATGACTTTGTATTTTTTTATTATCAAGTAAATGGCACACAGTGTTACCTGTTCATGTATTTTAAAAAAAAGTGTTTATGGAATTTATAAATCAACAGTTGATACTTTTGAAAAAAGCAGATAAGAATGTTCGGTACACATAAGTAGGTACAATCAAACTGCTGACGTACTCAAGTTGATGAAATGTCGATGGTGACGTACTGTATGTTTACACCCCGAGTCCCTACCCAAGAGAACTTTACACTTGCTATGATCATTTCCAAATAAATACGCATACAATGGCGATCCTATATTCAATTTCCGCAATTCCTAAAATTTCTGACTTTATAGGTGGTTTCATAAATAACTATCATTGGCACACGTTATAGCTTCAAAGTGCAAACGTTAAAGCAATTCGATTGGCAGCGGTTTTATACATGTACGTCTCATGAAGTTATTTATTAAAAATAAACAAAAAGGGCGAATTCGGAATCGTAGGCAAAAACAACAGCGTTTCAATTCGTCCATGTTGAACTATACATTCTAGACAATTGGTGCAAAAAAAAAAAAAACTGTAGGAGATTTTAACATTTTTTAAAAAATGTTGAGGCTTATAGGCTATGTACATTTTAAACTCAACATTTGTAAAAAAATAGGAAGCATTTCGGTTAACTGCGCTTAAATTGGTCTACAAGTTGTCAAGCAACGGAAATGATTGCTTCACTTCTCGGCTTAAAATGTATTGACTATTGCCTCTCATATCTGTTAATATGTTTGTGTTTGTTTAAGCTGCCTAGTACATCTTTAGTTTGGTTGATTTTGCCGCTAGATTTACATTGAGCTCAAGTATGCATTTGAAGGTTTTTTGTTGAGTAACGTGCCTAACATTTTGTCTAAAATCCCAGTTTCAACTTTTGGACCATGAATGTTTTATTCGCTCTGCAATTTCAATTATGAAAGAACATGATAGATTACACCAGGTCGATTATGAAGTTTTTTAGGGGCTTTAGGTTTTTCTGATAAATGGCATCTTTAACAAACGGTATGAAATAAAAAATTAAAAAACAAATTCAGATATTTATTAATTGGATTTTTAAGGACAAGGAAAGAGTGGAAAACCGTGATAAATAAGGAATAATTTTTCAACATGTATACCACTGCTACAGGGTTATTCTGCCTTAACCATAATATTGTAGGCGGGTTAGTGATTTTGCAAAAAACGTTGCTTTCTGAGTGACGTGTGCGTGTAGGAGGTGATTGCAAGTGTAAATCGATAGCTCAAAGTGAGTACCACCTCACGATAGCGGAAAATAGGTGAGGTTTGTCTTTTGTCAATAGTATCCCCTGCAGGTAAGGTCCAAAAGATCATTGCAGATTAAGCATTTGAAAATCTGCGATAAGATTGCAGCGAATTAGCGCAATCCCATTAGTCACGCAAAGGTTAACCTTTGAAGAAAATGTGTCACTGGGTTGGCTTTTTGATAGCAAATTAGACAAATTAATACCAAATAATCTTCATATTTCTGGAAAAAGAAGAGCAAATGAACTAAACAAATGCAATTTAATGCAGATATGCATATGCAGCCACCATTTCGCCAATGTGAGGACTTGCAATAATTATCCTTATCAGATTAAGGAAATAACATTAGAAGGAATTTAATAAATTTCTTCTTAAGCCAAAAGCGTTAATACCGATTAGGCGACATTATCCCAAGCTTTTCATTGCTTTTGATCAGATTAGCTAATTGAGGTGAAATCGACCAATGAGATTGCAGCTTTTTCTAAAAACTGACGTTGTTTGCTTGGTTGCAGTTATTGACAACCAGGTCAATATTTAATGCTTTGGCGCAGTGGAAATGAGTACTACATTTTATCAGCAATTGAGGCACAATAGACCAATAAAAAAGAAAAAAGGCATTTGGGGTGATATTATTATGCCAAGGTTACCCTTAGCATGATTCTGGCTCTGTTTGCTTGATTAGAATTTTACAAACGGCTTAGTACCGATTTAATCGGTGATAGTCTGTTACATAGACTACAGTAACATGATATTTTTCCTAGTCCAAGGGACCAAGGGATTTTAAAATGTGAATTATAATCGCTTTTTTATCTCCCTTAAAACTATATTTTATCCCTTATGCCTACACGCGCCTCTAGTATACTGAACATCAAGGCATCGTGGTTACTGGTTAGTACTGGTTACCAAATTTTGTGTTCCTTCGTTTCTTGCAAATTATCTGCCATTTTCTCTTGTTTATTGAAAAATTAACCAAAACCGGATCACCCCATAAATTTAAAAAACGCTTCAACAACTAGGAGAATACTCGCGTGTGAAAAACTTAATTTGTGTTAATATCACAATATTTAAACTTTGTAATCAATGTGTACCAGATATTCATGAAATTGACAGGTGAAATGAAATGAAATATTCCTAAACGTTAAAACAGGATTGCTACATCAAGAGCGTTACATGTTGGAACATGTACGCCATTTTTGTCGTTCAAGTGAACTTTTGGAAAGCGTTTTCAAATCACGATAGTTTTTACTTTATGGATTTAGGAAAATAGACAAACGCATTCCACTTACCTGGTATTTACGTAAATTTATGTTTTCCACTGGCTACTTTTTCAGTAAGTCCTTCCTTCAGGTGTCGATTCGCTTTATTTAAAATCCCGACAGTCAGAATGTCCTCACCACAGACAACGGACTATGTCACCACAGTCTTATGACTCCGCTCCTCTATAAAGCATCATATGTACTGTACATTCAAACGAAATCCTAGATAAAAGATAAAGCAGGTTTCCTGGGAGTTTTTTGTGTACCGAAGATAGTCACCACATGCACTGTATTTATCAGATCATGATGTACTGACTATCATTTCAACGTGGTTACCTTCAGAGACGAGCGTTCCGGTTGAAACCTTTGTCATAAGTTCAAATTACTTGACAGTTGCGTGCTATGTAGGCCGAGACATTCATTTGTATGAAAACGGCTTGATTTTTTACGTTAAAAAGGTTTTGAAAACGTTTTGGTAAATACCCGACGAAACATCATATGTTGGGAGCCAGCCATGGAGAAGTTTTCCTCACAAAGCGCCATATCAGATACCATTTCTCATGCAATATTTCCGGGTTTTTTAAATTCTATCACAGTTTTTAGAATAATTGAACACTTTTTGTTGAATAGTGATACTATATAAGGATGCTCTTTCTCAATCTTTTGTTTTTCTTTCTAATTATCCAAAATGTGCCAGCATGTTCTTATACTTGTCGAATAAGTTTAAGAAAGATTCACTCTTTAATACTTGTACTCTAAAAACGTCTATATAAAAGGTAAAAGTGCACATAAGAATATCTTTATGGTATGATTACATTTTTCAATGGTTTTAAAATTTGTGTAGCTCATGGTATCGCATAGTATTCCTACAATGCAACTTAGTAAAATGTAAATAGCAAATCGTTTTATGCTTCTTTGGAATCCCCAGCCTCTACAAATAAAGTAAGTGGGACTTCAGCGGACCTGTTTAATTGGAAATACGGATAAGTGGGGAAACCCCTAATAAGTGGGCATTCTGGGAGGGTCCCATGATATCCCCCTTATCGAGGTTCTCTTATCCAGGTGCGACAGTACTTGTGCGGAGCCTCCCTGCAGCTGATTTATTGACCTACAAGATGATTTAATTGCCGTCCTTATCAGCTAAAACGATAACTTCGTTAGCTTCCTGATAAACCTAAGACGCCGCCATCTTTAGCTTCCACTGGCAACATTCCTACGTGAGCAAATAACATAGCCTACATTTAGCGGAATCGTTTTTAAATTTTGTGCATAACAGGAAAAGCCAACATAAAGTGCTAAACGAGCCGAAACATAGCTGTAGCATAAATGTAGCAATTTATCAGCGGTAGTCGAAGGTTAGGCGGGTTGCACATCTACATGTAACTGACAAATGTAAACTGTCAGTCACTAGCGTTTGACAGTTTATGCTACATGTAGATCCACTATAAGGGTGTACCCTGCAGGGTGCACACTTACGAGTAGCAATTTCTAGACTAGGGATCGCACAGGGGTGGCCAGATCGGGCCACACGCCTTCGATCGTCTTCACGCTAG
>JAQIXS010006301.1:0-10952 GCA_034700785.1 Rossiulus vilnensis | reverse complement strand
TCAGAATTTACTCCCAAAAATTCCAAATTACGGAGAGTTGACTGTAGATATGTTTTTTTTTAAAGAATAGTACACTAAAATGCAATTTTTAAATAAAATGAGAAAACTCTTTTTTTTAAAAAAGCTGCTAAAAGCATTGAAAAATTAATGCTCAGGAAAACCTTTTGGAGAAAGACTGGGTTGTCACGTTTCTAAAAATTTGTGCTAAAATTGACGAAAAAATGCCACTTTGGCTGTTCCGTTGGCCACCTGGTTGCTACCTGTCCAACTATTTCAGAAAAGACCTTCACTTCATTTTCAAACAGAGGAGAGAGAAAAAACTGCCTTATTGAACCTAGGGATTTTACGACATGCACATAATGGGGGCAATTGAGGACGCTACCAAGAATGACTAGTTTATAGGGCATTTTTGAGAATTAAGCGATGGACGTCTGGTTGGTGAATGGGATTTTTTTCGATGTGAGAGAGGGGCGATTTTCTTATTTTTTAGTATCATTATTGTGGGGAAGGCCTTTCTGCCTTGTAAGTAATCTGTTTTATTGCTAATTATCGCAATTTTCAAGAACACTATCGTATCACGAGAGTAATGTCTGGAGAATGTGATTTAAGTGAAAGTGCTTTCTTGGACCAATTCGCAATGGAATTGCTCTTTAGAGCAAAAGAAGAAGAAGAAGAAGAAGAAGAAAATGGATGATTCTTGTTTAGTTAGATCCAGGACCCTATCGTTTTGGGGCGATTACTAAGCAGTTTTATTCTAATGAGGTGAAGGGTTGGCCCTGCTAGCTGGCTTTTGTATTTCGGGGAAAGCCCAACAGACAATGCCTGTGGGTGCCTGGAGCAAGCACGCTGGAGCAAAGCAGGTGAAATTAAATGCTGCTTACAAATTCTGATCAATGGATAAGATGCAGATTTGTCAACACTTGATGCACGTCATTAAACGCCGCAACCAATGAAGTAGGGTTGCAAAACTGAAAGTGGTTTGATATTGATAGTGTCGGCGTCTAATTAATTGTTTTCACTGTCAGTTGAAGGGTATGTGAAGGATTTCGAAACTGGAGAAAAAAAACGAAGATATGGTCGTTATTTCTGTTATTCTGAGAAATACGTACGGCATAGTCATCTCATAATGCTCACTGATGTAAAACCTGAGTGGGGAAATTAAATATGGGCATGTATGACTTATTCCATAACTTGTGATTAATTTTTCTGCGGTTTTCTTGATATTAATGATTTATTCCAAAATCTCTCATTTGATAACATTGTTTTCAATCCCCCTTACCCTGGCATTCCATTAATTATTGATACTTCCAAGCAAATTTAATATGTCAAAATCTGTGATTTGTAATCTCGGTTTCAAATTTATTAAGCCTACAGCGTTCCATTGCCTGTACGTGATATTCCTCAACAATTTTTCTTGGAGAAATATAGGTCAAAATCCATCATTTGTGTTAAACATGGCCCAACTTTTCGCCTATGGCCTTTGCATTAATTGATAGAAGCACATACTTTTTTAAATTTTTTTTTATAATCTTTCCTACGTACTAGACCTTAAACACGACTGGTCGTTTTTGTCAACAGATTAAAAAACATTATTTATTTTCAAAGGCTGGTTCTTTTCACCTATTATTGGTCGATGGGGGAGACCTTACAGGCCAGGGAAAATCAACATTTTCAACCTGGATTTTATTTGATTGAAGCTGTGGGAACTCTGTTGAAATCTTGTTCAATTTCGTCTTGCACTTTTGTTGTCACAGACGTGGTGATTGATGCCCCAAGCGGCCCAATTATAAAATGAAATGCTCACCACAATAAAAGGTGTTGATTTTGGCCAACTCCTTGTCGCAGAATTGCACGAACGTCTCGTCGAAATTGGCGAAGTAACGAGTGAGGACCGTCTGCTCCACAACTGCGAAATTTAAAAAAAAAATAGAAATTGTAAATTAAAAAACCAAACAAACAGGGGTTATTTGGTGCCCAATTTCGGGCATTGAGATCATTCTGAGGAAGATGGAGAGCGCATCAAGCGCCGATTTGCTCCAGGCCAGTTGTTGGTGCCGCATAATCATGCTCAAATTTGGATAACAAACGATTAACTTTGCACGAAAAATAAAGTGGCTCCTTAAGCTGTCATGTTTTGCATGCATCGTTGTAATCGCGTTTTCATCCCTGTTGCTGAATTAATCTTGGGTCTGGCTAGGCAAAAAAAAAAACTGAAGCAGGCTGCCACAGACTAACCACTGTCTCGAAGCCCTGGACAGTTTTGGCAGGGAAGAAACACAAGTAAGTGTTAAAAATTAAAACTGTGTTCTTGGTAATGCTAATAACGATTAAAATCAACTTAAATCTCACTTAAAACTCAAAACTCAACTTAGTCAGGGAAGTGCCAAAGGAAATGCTTAAAAATGAAACATGGTATTTCATTAGGCTAACAACGGTTTTAAAATCAATTCAGAATCAAACGATTCGTTCTTAAATTGATAACGTTTTTTTAAAATCAGTAAAATCACCGAATTCTAAAAATATGTACTTTTTTAATGCGTTGCGATGAAAGCATCCTAGATGGCGCTGGTTGTCAAGTATCTAATCTGTTAAATTGTCAACCGATTGCAAGTGGTTTTGAAGAAAACCAAACTACACGCTGTTAATGAGACGCATTTGGAGTGAATTAGGTATATCGTTGTTTATCAGTTTATTCTTTGAAAACTCGTTTTTTGTTTTCGTTTTGGAAACCAGTATTTTACTGTCATTAACAGAAGGAATTTTAGATAAAAGTAATGATTTGAGGTATCTGAAATTAAAGAACAATTCCTTTATTAACGTTTTTCTTTGCTTGTTTTTGTTTTCTTTAAACTATCTAATTTTCAAAATAGTCTTGGAAAAAGTTCATTTTGGAAAACACGAAGAACATTTCCTGGAAATACACCTTTGCTGTGGCATTTTTTAGAGGGGGACCAGCCTATTTTTTGCCCTTATCCTAGTTATCACTGATTTATTAATGCTATTTTTTTAATGTTTATATTGGTCAGTCCGCCTTAAGTGGTTTTATGATGTGTTGACACATACCTTCGGCTGATGGCGCTTGCTCCATGCCCGTGTAAAGCATCTGCTTCATTTCCTAAGTAAGGGCAGAAAAAAAAAACACCTGTTAATTAATTGTTAATAACGATAAAATCGCATTAATGGTAACGAAGTTTGGCAATCAAGGTTTTACTTATTTATATAAACCGTGTCATACAAATATAAAACGAAATTAAGGCTTCTAGGTTAATTTAAATGTCGACAATGTAGGCCTATGAGGCAGGATTTATGAAAGAGCCGGGTTTTGGAGCGGCGAAATGGCAACAGGGCAATCAAAAAATAATTATCATTTAATTAAACCCGCGCGCCAAGAATTCCGAGCGATTTGAGGGGGGCAGACCTAATTCAAATTGGTCTGTGGCAAAATCGTTCAATCGGCTTTGGGTGGGGATTTTCTGGAAACTTATGAAATCGGAGGAGTGCTGCATGGACCAGCCTGTAATTTTAATGGGCTTGGATCTATTTGCATAAGCAGAAAGTTGTCCGTCGAGAATTTAATCGAAATTCGGCAATATATTACGCGATAATTGACTGGTAACAGCTGGGTGCCATTTTTCAAAGATGGCGGATTGGAGGTTGCGACATTCAGAACGCTTTCGTTACAAATAAATGAAGTATGAGCAATGAGTTGGAAATCAATGTAACCAAGGTATTTTTAAAAATAATTTAACGTCCATTATACTCATAAATTCCTATAAAATAAGCTTTTTTATTGCAAGTTAGAATTAGATTTTAATAAGAACTATTTGCACTAATTTAATGAGAATTGGTTAAAATAGACTAAGTTATTTAAATTTCAATCAATTACTTCATAGGGACTTGATTGGGCATCAAATTGTAATATTGGACTATGCGTGAAAACGCTTCAAGACCAAAGTAAAATCATTAAAATAAATGGCCCTCATTTTTAATTAATGAGTTTTCAAAGACTTAAACAATCTACAATTCAATCAAGCACTTTTTAACTGAGTTCGGAGACACCCTGCATGCAAAAACGTTTCTTGTTCGTGATTATGCAGAAAATGCTTAATTTCACGCTACTCGGCAAAAAAAAAATGGAATTTCATTAATTTCTTCTCAACCAGCGAAATAAATCGTTTAAATTATTGAGGGTTAACGCTTGGATAGTTCGCCAGTGCGTCGGTAATAATTCGCCTTTTACCGTTTCAATATTAAAGCAACCCGCTATACAGGTGTTTATTTATGGCCGAACCCGAGCGTAAAACATAATTACACGTGGTTTCAGGTAGATTTTAATTTGCCTCGCAAGCGCGATCTAATCCTGTGAAGACAAAAAAAACCACCAACTAATTCTGCCAAATTGTCGTAAACTTTTAAAATGTCGTTCGGGGGCAGAAAACAGAGCTTTTTTGTCCATTAAAACGCATTTTAATCCAAGGCCGATATGCCCAGTGCTTGGCGAATTTAACCTTCCTTGCAAAGGACGCCATGTGGGCCAGACCATTGACACTGGCGACCCAACAATAACGCCGAAAAAATTGCTCAAAACACGGTATTCGGGTAAAACAAAGGACCGCCATGCCGTCAAAATTAACAATGCTCGAATTAACGATCCTGTTGCCATGGAAGGACATCCTTCTGAAGATCTCAACCAGATGTAGCAAAGTCGAAGAAGGCAGAATTGGAGAGGTTTCTGACTCCTGGTTCGGAAAGGCCATGTTCGATTACCAATTTGGTTTAATTTCGAAAAACTCCAATTCTTACATCCTGAGTTCATGAGAACACAGCATGTAAGAATTGGAGTTTTAGTGGAGTTTAGTATGGTCTGTGGGCAACGTGAAGTGAAGTGGACCCATCTGCAGTGCGGGGAGGAGTAACCCCAAGATGCGTGATGAGGAGAATCAGTTTAAGACAATTGATCAAAAACTTTGGCTTAACACCAGTTCTAATAGGCATGTACCTGGCATCACAGACATATTCAGTTTTATTGGGGTTTAATGGGAGCATGAGATGTGAAATGCTTTCTATCTGCTGGGCAGGGAGGAGTGACCAGATGCATGATGGGAAAAATCGGTTTTTGACAAACGTTTAGGCATATAACACCACCTCTAAAGCAAATACTGCGTCAAGGCTTTCATCGTTTATACTTGTGCTTTATCCTTATTTGCCAAACTTTACCGACAGGGTTTTAAACATGTAAGTAAAATACATGTGCAGTATATGGATTAATACAATAAGTCAAAGCTGTAATAACCTAAAATGGACGTCATCTATAGGAAATTTTGACTTCCAACTTTTATGAAGAAACTAACATCTATGTCTGTGAACCATGCTTATAACCACCGTATAGTAGTAGGTTAGTAGTTATCAATAACTTTTTATCTCGAGTTGAAGATCTGTTCATTGTAAGGTCAAAGGTCGAATGACCTACGGTGGACTGCACGCCGTTTATGTTAAACCTAGTCGTTGAATTACATGCATGTGGAACTTTAGCGAAAAGTAATAGGACGGCACATATTAATGAAATCAGTTCTATGATCTTTATCTAGTTGAAATGACGCCTTGTTCGTCTGAAAAAGTTAACGAAAGTGATTTACCAATTGGAGGTCCAATTAGGACGATAATGGACTACACTGTAGTGCAAAGGGGCTTAACACCGATTTTTTTTAAAATACACGACCCCATAACGTTTTCTCACACAAGAATTGTCGTTTAATAGTGTAATTTCTAATTAAGATTTTATCAAGCCCACCTCACGTCCTTGCAGGCTGCAGACATTAAATGGCAATTACCAAGCATGCAACCAATCAACTCCTCCCTCTGCCGTAGTGTTTGGCCTCAGCAGAGGCTTAAACTCTTTGTTTCATAGAGACAAGCAAAAGTTTGTGTAAGTCTTATCGCATTCAGGGGTGATCACATTGCATACCAATTTTTATGGACACATTTTTAACTGCTCATTCGCGGCTCATCGATATTTGCGTCTATAAACACGAGTTAGTTAGTCGATTAAAAATTATGCAGAACTGTCAAAAATAAGAAGAAAGGTTAGACCTAAAGTGTGGTTTTGCAAAGTCATGCAGGGTGTAGTTTTTTCGGCCTTTTCGACCATACCAAAATTTCAATGGAAACCTGCCCAATTTGGACTGCTTTTTTTGTGGCTGTTTTGGTGCTGCTGTGGATTAATTTTTTTTATAGAAATAACAGGTCTAAAAGCAGTGTGGACGATCCATCGCAAATCAATTTAAGTCGGCATATTCGAGATAAAGTAACAAAATACCTCCGTGAAATCGATTATGCATGCCACTGAAATGCAGTTTAATTTCAGCTCTACAAGGTGGTTTTATAGCGGTTTGGCAGGAATGTCTTTTACCGAAAATATAGTACATTTATTTCAGTAATTTTTTTTATAATTAACTCGTTATCGCACGTTAAAAGCCGTTAATTGGTTTTGAAACGAATTCCAAGGCTAATTAGAACTACGCACGTAGATACGATTTTGATTTCGCAAAGATGGATATCGTAATTTAGTGCTTTTTCACGCTGAAATATTTGTGTTCATTGCTAGGGCAAAGAGTGTTTCCGTCGTTTTTTAAGATACGCGGTTTATCTGGCATGTAGACGTCGCTTTAATGGCATATTAAAGGGGGCGAAGGATACCTCAATCAAGTGCCTATTAATTAATTGTAATTATTCGAATGGAGAATGGTGCGATAAGAGGAAGGCGAATCGAACCCGGGGTGTATTGGAAGGTACAGAGTCACTAAAATGGTGTCGACATTTTCCCACTTAGATCAGTTGGGAGATATACACTATGCAGTATCGATTATCTTCATAAAAAAACTGGTCCGAATTATTGCTATCTGGTAGATTATTTTCGGTATATATGCAATAGTTTGGGTTGCTGGTAGTTGATAAGCACAAAGCCACTCATGGCTGAGCATGGACTAAAATCAAGTAGGCTAATTAGCGTGTTTTTCACGTAAATAAACATCAGTCGTTGTGTAATTAGACATGCCTTAATTTGGCGATTATTAGCCTATATACAGCGTTTCTTTTTCGACATAAATTAGCCCGGATTTTTTCGATAGAGTGAGGCCACTGGGGAATCAAATGGACCAATGGAACACAAGAGCATGTTTGCGATTAAGCATGCCAGTCCCACATCAGCTGGGAACAGGTATAGCTTTATCATTGCTGGAAGACTTAATCTATAAGCTGAATAGTTCTCATTGCTTAAGGCTCAGTTTGATTCTAGCTTTGGACAGAAGTTGGAACCTAGAAGGAATACGAGTGCAGTATTACTGATAGAATTCATCAGTAATGAATATACACTCAAGATAATCGTCAGTATTGCCCAAACATCGTCGGTATTACTGTCAATACATTGCTTGTACTCCCGTTTTCTTATTCAAATGTTTATTTAAATACATGCTACAATATTGTTCAGTTTAGATTTACTCCCATTTCAAAAATACACAAACGTGTCCATAATACATCAACTGATTAGAAAGAAGTTTAGACACAAACGTATTCATAACAGTTTCCATGTGCAAAGTATTATTACGTTTCCTACAGTATAACGAAGTTTTGACTGTATCATTTCCACTTTGATAGTCATTTGCTGTGTTGTTTTCACGTTTACGTTGACATCCATAACTATTTTTGCTCTTTTCCTTAATTGTTTATTCAAATTATTATTTAAATACATACTACAATATTATTCAGTTTCATTTTTGTCCTATTTTTGTCCTTTTTGTCCTATTTCGATAATTAACCGCATTGACCATGCAGTTTTTTATGTAGGGTACCATTTTTCACTTTGCGCCACTGTATGGGTGAAAAACTCGTAATGCTTTCACTTCCACAACCAGTATTACTGTTGATATTTGTTGATATTGAGAGTATCACGATCATTATCACGTGTGTATGGCGGCTATGGTCAGCCTAATATTGGCAGCAGTAAAACAGGGTTGAAAAATTTGTAATGATGTCCTTTTGCGATCAGTTTTACTGCCAGTATTCAGCCATATTTCAGTTTACCTTCTAGAATACAGTATTCGAAAGTACTGTACGTCATTCCAACCGTACTGCCGACCCACTGTTATTGCTCAGTATGCGGCTGATCATTACAGTATTATTGATCGCGTAGTAATGTTAAATTACGGTAAATATGTGCACAAAAAGTACATGGTACATAGCAACATCCTAACAAGGTTTACAATTGAAAACACTGTTTTAAAGTTGACCAAATTACACTTCGACCTGGACCTCTGCAGCTGAAATTTCGATTATTGTTGCGAAATGATCAGACCAGAATTTGAAGTAGATTTAATGTGGTTTTTAATTTCGTTATTATTATTTTGTTATATTTTTTTGAGAAAAAAACTGCAGGCTGTTTTGAAAATGCAATTGTTTAACCGCAACAGGTAAAATATATTAACGCCGCATGCCAAACGCATTATAAATCATTTTTTGGGCGAATGCATTTGCAGCTAGCGCATGCACGCTTATTAATTTAGTCAAATTTTAGGACTCCGCAAAAACTTTAGTGGGACACTGGGAATTCCCCGTGAATTCATGAGGCTATACTCGGTAGCCACCCATGGCAAAAATGCGCGCACACACATGGAAACTAATTTCTGCGCAAGGCTGCCTGACAAGGTTTTCTGATGCATACAGATCTGTCGTTTTCATAAATTAGCATAAAATTAGACAGCGTTTTATATTGATATAATAAAATGGGGGCGAACGGTGTAATGCATGCTGAGAAACTGCCAAATCGCTTCCTGCACAAAGGAATTCAGGTATAGATTAGAGATCGATATATTGGTGAGCACATGCTGTACACACTTGTCAGACACGAGCAGCATTACAGACGAAGTGCCGGCACGATATTGGCCTCAGTCACACGTGCAGAAGAGAACTCTCGCAATGTCGATCCTACACGACCAGTATTAATGACAGTAATATTGACACTTATTGCCTGCGATTTTTTGGCAGCCTGTTGTAAAATTTGCAGAAGAGAAAACTCGCAATTCCGATCCTACACAATCAGTAATATTGACAGTTGCAGTTCACTTAGTGCCAGCATATTACATGTACACGTATTTGCTAGAGGCTAGAGCAGATATACGGAAGAGAACAGTAATATTGACAGCTACTGTTTACCCTGCCATCACTAACAGATGCAATGGCACCCCCTACACAATCAGTATTAGTGAAGGTAATACTGACAGTTATTTTCCACGAAGTGCCTGCATAGCAATGTTGGCTGCATGTGGAAGAGAAAAAGGAAATTTCGACCCTACACGATCAGTATTACTGACAGTAATATTGATAGTACGCATCAGTATTTCGCCCAACATTCGACATCGCCCTTTATGAACGGTCCCGTGCACGTGCAGTTTTACCCCGAGACAGTGGAGCGAGCCCGCGGTTGTTGGGTGTTGCGCCCAGGCCCACGTTCTCCTTCCAGTCAGGGGTGCTAATCAAGGTTCTCTCATTCTAAGCTCATTGGAAATCCCTGGCTGTCAGCACGATGTGGTTGGCCGTAATTACACTTGATATTGACGGTGTCAAGCGTTCGCAACTTCGGGGCAAGGTCTGACCCGGCCGGCCGATGACGGGGCTGAAGCCGTTGTTCCACGGGCGGCGTACCGGGCTCTCCCTCGGGGCCCCAACCGGCACACATCACGATATTGGACTTGGGGGAGGGGGAAGGGGGTCCGGGCACCCCCGTCGAAGGGCAACTTTCGGTTTGACATAACTGGTCGAGCTCGCCTGATCGGAATACCAATGGGTGCGGGGTTAACAGGCCTTGGTGCTCGAGGTGCCAACGCGGTTTCCCCGAATTGACAAACAGATAGCGGTCCAGGACCAGGTGGACCAGGTGCACCTCCGATCTCGCGTGTCCATATCTGCACGCATATGCACGGACCAGGCCCGTACCACCAAACAAATCAGGAAGAAAATTGCAATAAATAACAGCATCCGCCAAAGAATGGATGGAAATTGGACGAATTCCCACCTTCTCTCGACCATATGTGGACATATCTAACATATGGTTGGACCAGAAATTCGGGCACAAGTGTACAGTACGTCATGTAATTGTGAATTAAAATACAGGACTAGTATGCATGAACTTTCCTGTGCAATTTTGAACTAAAGGAATTTACAAGTTATGTTTAACCTATATTTGGACTGAATAAATAAATGCCTCATTAATTTGATAAATGACTTCGGCTAAACCGACTGCCTGGGTCGCAGTCCGACTAAAAATGACGTCAATCTGACCAACTTGACCTGCAGGGTGTTACCGAAATAACCCCCGAATGAACCAGGATGTGTTCAGAGATTCTGCGAAAATAGCGGAGCACCGTGATGTTAAATGCACAATTATTAATACTGCATGTTGCATGTATTAATATTCACTTCTACTGTTACATATCCATTAAATAGATTGTATCAACACTAGCGCCACCGACATGCAGATAATTGGTTGAATGCATCATAGATGGCGCTGGTTTGAATGGTTTCTATGGAGCATTTTTAACTATAAAAGGGATTTTGTAAATATCCCAAAATTTGTAAAAAAAATTGTAAATGTAGTCAATTGATTTTGACATAAAGGACCGACAATGATGTCATACATATACAGTGTGTGTAACACGTGCATATTTTCATGCTAAATGACATCACATTTGAGAGTTCAATCCCATACAACGACACAGGGACGTTTTAGGATTAAATCTTTGGAATATTTGAATTTAATGTTGAATATGTCGAACTATTGAACATGCAGGATTGTTAGGTCATGTAGGACATTGTTTTTTTGAGTACTACAGTCGAACCTCGATAACTCGACTTCCTATAAGTCGAATAATCCGCTAACTCGAACTTTTAATCAAGTCCCG
>JAQIXS010006300.1:0-10953 GCA_034700785.1 Rossiulus vilnensis | reverse complement strand
ACGATTTTACCTTACCAAATGTGTGAAACAACGTGCAAGTAGGCTGTTAAATTGCGCTTGCAAGATAGTACAAATTTGGTTGTTAGTTGGCATTTTTCGTGCAATACTGAAGTTGAATAAATACTTTATCCGGATCAAAACAGATCATGCAATTTCGTCAGTCTAATTTGCGCCCATGAGGCAACGGTTGACTCCGATTGGAATTTGGGGAGTTACAGATTTAACATTATTAACCCTAGTCTCTTTAACAGTCTCTAGCAAAGGCTTAACTGTCTTCTGTATTCATAATAGCTAACTTAGTGTCCATACTTTTAAGTCGTTTAGCAAAACATTTACCTATGCAACTGATATATTGGTGCAAATAATCTGTCACTCTTCTGAGGTCAATTTTGCATTATTAACTACATCTCTGATTGTTTGCATCCATTTATAAACTTTAGTAGTTGCCTCGTCTATGTCAAAGTTTTCTATCACTATTTTGCTAGTCTGCACTGACTTATTCTCCTGCAAGCTATTTATCGTCACTCTTTTTACATGCATTACTTATAGGTTAATTAGGCTTCCGTCTCTTTGCCTGATGTGAGCAATTGTCCTCTACAAGCTCTCTATAGTCACTTTCATCTTGTTCTACTAATTCACTCCAGTCCATCGTAGTTAACCTCTTATGTTCAGCTACCCCACTTGGCCCAGGATTAGTCTGCTTAACACTGATCTGCTCACTAGTATCTCTTATATTAAATAACTTTACGTAATTATTCCTAATTTCACATTCAATGTCATCTTTTAGTGTTTCAACCATACAAGTGAACTCATTATATGCTGTTCCTATAAGATCTCTCTTTCTATTAAGATTAAATTGATGATTATAATTTTTCTCTTGATCAGCTAGTGTTTTAAACTGCCTCCCTTTATATTCAATTGATTTTTTAAATAAATTTTGAGCAGCTACTGGAAAGTTGCTAGGAAATTATGTCTTAGATTTTTTGATCCATTGATCTATCATTAGCAAATCAATTCTTATTACTTTATAATCTATTTTTTTAACTTTACTTGGATGGTTTTGTGTTGCTAACTCGTTTCGACTTATCAATGTCTTATGTAGTAATAAAATAGATACATTGTCAACTGTATATCGCTCACTATTCTCAGCCATTTAGCTAGAGTACGTCCACCAACACTTATGGTAAATAAAGGTAAGGTAAAACACAATTTTACAACACTTATTTAAAAATGTATACAAATGAATGGATAAAAGTATGAATAAGTCAATAACTATAAAACAATATGGTACACACAAGATAAAAGGTTAAAAAGTAAAGATCAAAATTTAAGATAGGAAAACGCCCACCCATAGCAGGTAAGTAAGCTTGCTAATGTGTCACAAGCGCTCGCTTTAGTTCAGAGTAGCAATCCCAAAAGAAACTACTTCTTCTATCCAAGGGGACCACGTGGAGGTAGCGAGCCTGTTGTCACTTGCTCTCAACTGCTTAATGGGCTTTAAACGCACCCCTAGTCATTAGCTCTACTATTGAATAAATATGGCTATTCCACCGATCTAAATCTGTTTCAAAATCGCTTTGAATCACAAGAACGCAGTTTAGAGAGAAGAAACAACCCCCTCTGGGTGAGTGGCAGTAAAATCTTTGCGCGGATTGCAAAAAAGAACTTGTCAAGCACAAAGGTCGATTCAACATCAGGCTTACGGCAAAATTGCAGCTCCCCTGCGGAGATTACCACTGTGAGCGGTGTGGCCATCAAAATGGTGGGTGGCAGCAAATTAGGCTTAGGTCTAAGCACTAGTTGACATTCAGTGTGTGGGCGTCACACAGACTGATTGAAAGAACAGCGAATTTCCAGGAGTTCAGCTTACCCCAATGATGGCGTACAGTAGTGGATGAGGTGATGATTAATTTTTAGGTTTTTCGACTGTGCCATGTAACGTACCGAAGGGCAAAAACTTTAAAAAAAGTTAGAGGTGAAAATGTGTGTGAATGCGTTTGCATTGTACAAGGACAAAATTTCAGGCAGGAGAAAGGGATGAAGGCAAAAGGTGGGTGGTGCTGAGGGCGAGGGTGGTGGCAAAAGGTGAAATGACAACGTATGATGCAGATCTTACATATATCAGCTTAGGATGAACAATAAGACATAAATACTGGTATCTATGTCATTTGTCGAGATGTTTCTAATTTAATAGACACATATCAGTGTACCACCTACATTAAAGGAAAAGGGGTCAGCACTTACTAGGGCCCCTAGGACATTTGATTCCAAACCAATTAGCTAAGCAAAGGACATCAGGCAGTGGAATTCTGTGAACTGCACCTCCTTTTAACCTACCTGATTATAACAGCATGTAAGTAAAATTAATAGACCTCCTTGACACATAATTATTTATACAACTAACTTAACTAATCTTACAGAGGTAGACCTTTATAATTAATAACTTTACAGAACAGATACCAAAATCATTAAAATTTGCTAGCACTAAATAAGAAATATATGCTCAATTTATAAGAAAAGTTACTTTGATCTTTAACGAATTATAGGCTAAAACCCCAACTTTTTAAATAATTTTTGCAAAATTTTTGCCTACAGCGTTCTATTATTTTTCATAATGGCATTTTTAAGTCAATATTTGTGAAGCACGCCGGAGGCATATTTTTCCTGGCGGCCAACCGAGGTTACCTGGGGCAGCGAACGCCCACTGCCAATTAGTCTAGCTGTGACCTTTCGTGCGAGAAGGACCAGCTGCTCCACGGTCTCCGCGACATTGTTTCGAGTTTGAGTACTTTGTTCGCCGTTAACCTGTGTTTCGCCGTCCCCGGACGAGCCTTTTCCAAATCCGTCGGCATCAGCTCGACGGTCGGCTGCAGTTCAGCCGTTTGCCGCGGACACCGCCGCGTCTGCAAGTACCGCGCCACTGTATTGTTTTGCTGTGATATTCCTTTTTTTGTAAGTCGCGAGAAGTTCCGCGCATTTAACTTCGTTTTTCAAGTTGCACCCTGGGACTTTGTCTTGCTTTCTCATGGCTGCCGCCGGGTGCAGCACAGGTGCTCCACCCCCTATCATCAGCAGAAGGATGGGTTGGCGGAGCGAACCATCCAAACTATCCAGACTTCCCTACGGGTTATGGCTCATCCGCTTCAGCAGGGTGAGGACTGGTTGCTGAATCTTCCTGCTGCGTTGGGGGCCTACAACCGCGCTCAGCAGGAATCCAAGGGGACCTCCTCGTTTTCCCTCCTGTTCGGCAGAGAAGTCCGCCTTCCCATTCACGGCCGCCTGGCCGTTGCCCCTGGCATAGAGCCGATGACCTCGCGCGATTTGTTTCAGGCCCATGAACGTCTCTGAAAGGCCCAAAATCGACAAAAAGAACTTTACGACCGCCACCGGCGGCCGGAGGAGTTTCTGGTCGGGAAATGGGTATTAGTCAGAGACAAGGCCCCTCCCTGAGGGCCCCTAGGGAAACTACGTGCCCAGTACCATGGGCCCTACAATATCGTGGAGCACCGAACAGCGCTTAATTACGCCATCCGCGATACTCGGCAGGGAACTCCTTGCATTACGGAGGTCCACGTTGAGCATCTAAAGCGGTATGTACCGCGCTACGCATCAAACCCCTGCTCCCGGCAATCGCGCGAGTTTCGAACGCTGTGGGAACGGGAGGTTTGAAAATCGCGGCTATCCTAAGTTCCCCGAATCATGGCTGGTCCGTGTCATGGCCGGACTTCCTCCAACCATGGACTTCCACGTCGTGGACGATGCTGGCCTATGCCAGGTGTTCGAACTCTGCCTGACCGTCCGTATAAGGGCCCCCACAAGCCCCGTTCTGTGGTGTTCTCGCTACCGTGGAGAACTCTGTTGCAACTCTGGCGGTAGAAGTGGGCGGGGCAGAGACTGTGCCGGTCACCGTGAGACTGGTCGACCCCGGAAAGGCCCGAGCGGGACCATCATGCGAGTTCGTCCTCGCCTTGCAGAACCCTGTCGCGGCGACCGGGTCGAAAACCAACGCCGGAGTCCCGGCCACCGCCTCAATTTCGCTGGAGGACGCCGCCACCGGGGACCCCGACTTATGGTGGCAGACCCTTGATCCCCAGGAAAAACTCAAGCACATGCGTGCTCGACGACACCGGCGACGCGACCCAGCCGCTACCACGGCCGAGCAGGCTGCTGCTCCCCTGCCGGCCGGCGCTGGCGGGACCAACTTAGCCCCGAAGGGCCCTCCCACTGGTGATCCTCCGGAGGTCCGCTCTAGCGAGATCGTCCGCAATTACGCGTGGTGGTGCTCCCTCACTCCAGAAGAACGAGGCCAGGAGTACCACGACTGCGTGACCAGGGCACTGGCGGCCGCTCGCCAGGAGGCCCTGGCCGAAAACCCGCCTGCCGCCACGGCACCTACCAAGCAGGAGCCCTATCCTGGGATTCACGCCAAGCGCTTGACGGAGACGGAGTCACCGCCACCACTGATTGGGTCCCAGCCCCTCCGGTGTCCCCCTGGTACCCCGAGGAGGAAGTCGCTACCTCGCGGCCGGAGGGCCATCGAGAAGAAATGATGGCTCATCGCCGCACCGTGGCCACAACCAAAGGACGGCGCCACCCACGGCACGTGGGGCTCTGGGCCACCGCGGCCGGTCGCACCTTCAACTGGGCCCGCCAGCGCCTCGACGTCGCCCGCCGTAAAGAAGAGCGCGTCGCCGCGGCCCAGCCGGACGACCCTTCCCGGGATGTAAGCCGAATCCTGCGGCTCATGACATACATCCCGCCGCAGGACATCGGCGCGCCACCAGGCTGTGACATCTACTACATCCCCCGATGTTTGCCGAAGAAGTACGCGGAGCAGGACTAGTTATCGCGGTAAAGTTCCATTTGTTTAGGCCCTAGGCCACTTGTTGAGCTGTTCCGCATTTTTTTTGCAAGTTTGGGCCTAAGTCCGTGTTATTATCCGAATAGTTACGTCATTATCTAGTCGCTAAGCTGTGATGTTAGACCGGAAGAGTAGCTGATCCTCCGGGGGGGGGGAGGGGGGGGAATTGTGAAGGTGACCCGGTTGGCACGCAGAATTTGCATAGCACGCCGGCAGGAATGTTCCCCTGGCGGTCAACCGAGGTTACCTGGGGCAGCGAATGCCCACCGCCAATTAACCTCAATTAAGAGCTGTGACCTCTCGTGCGAGATGGACCAGCTGCTCCACGGTCTCCGCGACATTGTTTCGAGTTTGAGTTCTTTGTTCGCCGTTAACCTGTGTTTCGCCGTCCCCGGACGAGCCTTTTCCAAATCCGTCGGCTGCAGTTCAGCCGCTTGCCGTGGACACCGCCGCGTCCGCGAGTACCGCACCACCGTATTGTTTTGCTGTGATATTCTATTTTTCTGTAAGTCGCAAGAAGTTCCGCGCATTACACTTCGTTTTTCAAGTTGCACCCTGGGACTTTGTCTTCCTTTCTTGTGGCTGCTGCCACGAAAATGCTTGCATATTGTACAAAATTGTATGCTAAAAACCCACATTTGTAATAAGATTTTTCAAAATTTTAGCCTGGAATGCAGTTATTTCAAATAATGTATTTGCTAGCAACTTTTTGCACAAAATGGTATGCTAAAATCACAGATTTTGAATGTGGTTTTTAAATTTTTTGCTTTCGGCATTCCCTACCCTTACAAAAAAAATTGCGATTTCCTCCACTTTGCAATCCCTCTAAAATATCCTGTGTCCGCCTATGGCCGGTGAAGAGCACCGAATTTCAGGATGATTTAGTCAATGGCCGACATAAAAGTTGGGCCCCCAAGTGACTTGTGCCTACTGAACCCTGTGCATGCCTATGGGTTAAGCATCAAGAAACACTGTTCACATGCGGCATTTTAAGTAATTCTTATTGAATCATTGTACAAGAAATCGTGCAAGTAAACACATTACCTTGAGATTTATCTGCCTCAAACTACCTTGATTCAGAACTTTGTGAGGGGGCTGTTTGAACAAAAGTAGTGATTGGGATTGACCCAAACCAACAATGAAAACCGTTCATGCAGAGTTGAATCGAAATCACTCGTCACTTCCGGTTTCCTGTGTTTTGGCTTGCATCTAAAATTTGAGCAGAACTGAAGCATAGGATAATGGGGTTTTTGCCACATTTCGGTCTTGACATGTTAACTCATGCTATCACTGCTTTAGATTGAAAGGCTTCACCGTAGCACAGTCTGCTTTTAACGTGCATAATGGCTTCAAAAAATTTCAATTTTTGGCCTACTCTTCCAATGAATAAAGGTTATTCAATTTGGGCCCAGGAAACCACGTCAGTGTTCCTAAAACACGTTTCAGAAGTGTCCTATCTGCCACATAAGATGGGTGTTTTGAACGTTAGATGCGGTGCCATATGTGTGGCACATATGGCTGTTTGGTAAAATTTCAACGGAAACAATTTTATCAGTGAGTTCTTGTCCGTTTCTCGGTCGTCGTTTTCAAGAAACCAAAGATTTTTATCCTTTTTCCTCTCCGCCATGTTGATTTTGCGGTGCTTGGTAAGTTATGATATAGCAGCCTTCATTTATTGAGATGCGATATCCACACCCATTGTAAACTGAGATGAATTATGCTAATTGCAACATTATACGGGTTTTTTTACTACATTAATAAGTTTGCAAGTTATGCCATAAGGGTTTAATTGCCTTAAAAAAATGCATGTACGGAAGTCTCACACATTAGGACGTCGATATCAGAATTGTGACACGGGTAATGTAAACCCAAATTGCATCATGAATGTTTTGTTTCAGCTTGTTGCTGCTGACCACAGCAGCAAACAATCCATTGATACGATGAAAAGAGAAATAAAACAAGTGAAAGAAATCGCAAAGCAGACTGAAAATGAAAACAAAAAACTGACATCAGAAAACAGGAAAATCACTGATGAATTTAACAAAATGAAGAATTCTTACCAGGCAAAAAACGTTGCATACGCTAACACGTTAAACCAGGTAATTCTTATTTGGATTGTTTAAAATTCAGACATCTTCGTGAATATCAATTGATTTTGCTTTCTTCTAGCTGAAAACTGAGATGACAAATGCCTTCCAAAAGAGTGAAAACGTAATGGAAACCTTTAAGGACATTTTAAAAACGTGCATCAAACGACTTTCTTGGAATAATTGGATTGCTTTTTGTAGGCTATAGCCTAGTGCACAGGATATGATTTTGCTTAAGAGAAATGGAAATCAATTTGGCTTCTGTCAGCTTGAAAATCAACATTTCATCCGAGTATTATTAAATAATCTGCTGATAAAACTTTGCAGTATTTTGTGACTTGTTTTAAACTTACATATTTGAGACAAGTAAAACATAGAAGCATCATATTAATTAAAATGAAAAGTTTTTAGATCAATAGTACCCTATGGTCTAAGTATAACAAGAGTATCAAAAGCCTTGGCCAATAAGAAATTAGCCTTAGTTTTCTGGGTATCCTACTTCTCCCCCCTCCTTTCCCCTCCCCCATAACTAGCTCTCGTTCTATTGGTCCATTTGAATTCATCTGATACTCTTCTTATGCACAGACCATAGCTTTACCAGTGGGTTTCATATGAACCCCCAATCTACAACGTATTCCCTTTGTGCATCACAGCTGTTGTTGCATTAGACATAGCCTTCGTAACAAATTACTGTCATTTAAGAGCAAATGCTGACAATGCTGTAATTTCAATAAAACTTATCATGTATGCAATCATGATACCCGTCATGAAAAAAATTAGGGTTGAAAAGCTGCGCCTGTGTGAGTTTTTAAAATTTTTAAAAAGTGCCCACATATAGGCATTAAACATTGCTAATGCCGAAAACCTTTACAAAATGTATGCATCGTATTAAAAACTTCCAAAGAATATTTTGAGAAACACTTGAGAATGACTGGGGCAATTCATTTATTCTTGGGTCATTTTGAAATTCACGTCAAAATGTCACTTTAGTTGGCTTGTGTAAGTAATTAAACAAAGCGAGGTGGTTCCATCAAAGTAAAAAAATCGGGCAATTTAAAGAACATTACATTTATAAACCGAACACAGACTATCAATCAGATTTATTAACTATAGAGACAAATTACTAAGTTAACCAAAGCTCTTGGAAAAAAATTTCACATACATATTTGCTTCCAATACTCATAATTGCCAAATGTATTTCCCAATGTAGAATACATCATCCACTAGGGTTCCAGCTTTATATTAAAAACTCAAAAACGTCATATATAATTTTAAGTAATCATAAAACTTGAAAAAGAAACGTTATACAAAATGCAACTTGAAGTTGTCATGCAGTGAAGCCCCGACTAACCAGTTCACATACTGGTTTTGGTCAAATTTTCATTTTATTTGGATTAAATAAACATTTTTAAGTAGTAAACGAAAAATGAAACCCTGATGAATGGCCACTTTTACACAAGGCCAACAAAATTAGCAACAATGGTCCAGCCTTATAAAAAGAGTAAAATACTCTGCAGAATGATTACTAAGCTGTCACAACTCACGACGCCAACAAATTAACAAATAAAAATAATTAATTCTGCTATTCTGAGCTCTGATTAGTTTTATCAGTATTGCAAACAAGCGTTCACTGCCTAATCACCTCAGTTTGTGAAATCTTCAGAACTAACGGAACCCCCAAAAGCAGTTAAAATTTAATCCAATTTTCGAAATCGTCATCTCAAAACGCTGGAGGGCACCAGAATAGAAAATCACAATGACTATGTCAGCTGTTTAATGCATAACCATCTATGACAGCCACCAAGATTTTACCTGCACAGAAGACAATGCTGGTAATCAGTAATGCTTAAGGATGAGTCAAAAGCATGCCCACCATGCAAACATATTACTGGCACATTTTTTGCTTCAAGTACTTATTATAACTTATATAGAACTGGTGGTCAACTAGGGTTTCAGCTTTTGTTTATAATTTCAAAATGCTCATTATTCATTTATATAAAACTTAAGAAATTGAGAAAAAAAACCATTACCCAACCTCTTGAAACGAAACCTCTCATCATGGCTTCCGCCATCGAATTTTTAAAATGTCTTATTTGTTATGAATAAACGAAGCATTTCCAAATTATAAACCAAAAATGTAAACCGAGTGGGTGCGCAGTTTTACACAGGGAAAAATAAACTGAGCAATTATAATAAGTACTTGAAGCAAACAATGTGTGTGTAATATTTTTCCATGGTGGGCACGCTTTCGGCACCCTTAATCTCACAGCACATCTACATCCATTCCCTCTTCTTCATCTAAAACGCGGATAAATCCACAACGCACCCCAATGCGAGTTGTGCACAAATAGTAACAACACTTATCACAAAGACAGTTGTTCTGGAAGAAGACCACATTGTCACGTTGGAATTGTCCGTCGAAGGGCAGGTAAATGTGTTGCGGGCCATACAACAACTCCTGGAGCAGGATGAAGAGGTGCTTGCTTGCCGTGATAATCTTACAGCAGCATCCTACCTTGCACTTCAACAGCTTAACTTCTGGGGGAGCGTGAGGACGACTGGAGAGTTTTTCATAATAAAGATTTAATTTCAGTACCCTTCTAAGGTTCCGTGTATTGAATCTGTGGGCAGTACCCGCATCCCATATGACAGTAACATAATGTTTGGCTAGGTTGCCGGTGTAGGCTCTGGCTTCTTTCATAGATTTTTCAAGCACTTTCAAATACTGGATTTGGTGAAGCTGGGCGACGAGAGCTATAGCAGACGCATCAAAGATTTTGCGATAGGGCCACTTCTGGAGAGAGAGCAGCAGCAAGCCAGTGAAGAAGCCTCTATAGGCTGCTTGGGCCGGCATGTTCAATTTGGAAAAGATCAAGCAGACGGCTGATGGGGAAAACTTGTAAATCAGTCGGTCTTGCACCAAAATGGTGTGGGTGTTAAAAACGTCCATTAGAGTTTCGGTGGATGCTTTGCCGATAAAGTACTTCAAGGCACATTCGTTCAACGATGCGAATGCATACCAAAGACCAACTGCATAAAGCTGCTGGAGCTCTCGTTCATCATTACGGCCGGTGCCATTATGTGCTTCGATAATCTTTTCCCAGGCCTCGATGTACAGGCACAATAAGTTCACCTCCATGTCATGAGGGAGGAATGCGTTTGGAAAACTGTAATCAACGTAAGAGTTTGCATCTAGCAATTTCCGACTCAGTTCCAGGATGTACGCTTCCCGGCAGTACATTCTGGCCACTATGTTCCGCAGGCTTAGATTGAACGTTTCGTCCTCCAGGAATCCATCGATACTCCTCGCTATGTCCAAGACGCCATATGATGTCCAACTAGGTTTGTAGCGGTAGAACTGAAGACGTTGACACCAAAAGACATACTGCGGCATCATGAACGTCATTGTTTCCATCAAAGATACTTTCACTAAGTCAGGCAGAGGTAGAACATTTATCGCATAATAGCATTCCATATCCGTTGGGTAACAATTAAAAATTAACGCATTCACACGAATGCCACATATTTCCTTAAGCGACTGCACTGGCAAATTGACATTGACATGTAGATCCATTGCCTGAAACAATAGACAATACGCAAAAATTTGTAACGCACGTGAATATTTTGTTGGGGATATTTAGATCACACTGTGAAGTTAATGGACACCTCACAGCAATTGCTTACAAAGAAAACAAAGATATTTTTATGTGCAGGTTGAGCCTGAAGTAAGCATAGACAAGCTGCTGAAGTTTGTGCTCAGCAAAGTTAACTGATTCCTGCCCTTAATTGCTTTATTGATTCTGGAAGTTTCAAATTCCAGAATTTACCTTGCTCGTCTGATTGGGGAACTTTTGGTTTTCACAAGTCTTCCAACCATGGACCGCCCTCCATTTTTGAGGATAAAATCCCATGTTTTTCCCTACTCCTTAAGCCCCGTCCACACCTACAAACATGTTTCACAAACAATGTTTTCAGATGAGTGTTTCCAGAAACTTGTTTTCACAA